>JACATO010001811.1:0-80996 GCA_018389105.1 Nautilus pompilius | reverse complement strand
ATTAGCGGAAATTAATACAATGGGCGCTCCAGCGAGCATTTTCTAAGTCGAAGATTAAAGAAACTTTACGTCGATAGATTTTCGGCGATGATTCATCGAGCCGGTAATTAACTGATCAGAAAAATCGGAAATTAACCGAAGGCGGCCGGTGATACAGCAGCAAAGATAAAAGTGGTGGGGGGCACATTTGTGGAGGACAACGGAGACAACAATGCGACAAATAACAACAACAAACATCAAACGGCGGGCCGTGAGTGGCGAAATAACCCAGTCATAAAAGTGGATGAAAAATGAAGAAGGAAAGAAGAAGAAGAAAAAACAACAACAATACAAAACGACGTTTGGTTACGGAGGAAAATCGGGATACTTTTTTTTATTTTACGAGCCGATCCTTGCACCAGAAGAAGATCGTGTTACCGCTTTCGAGTACATTCTTACTCATCCGCCACCCCACGCGGACGGTGGTGTGTTTCGTTGCTGAAAATACTGCTTACTCAGAGTTACATCGGCGTAACATCTAAAACAACAAACAACAACAACCCGAGCGGGTTTTAGTTATCTGCATTCGAGGAATTTGAGAAAAGCAACTTTAGCGTCGAAAGCGATTCAGAAACAGTCGTGATGTACGGTAACCCCGTCCCCGATGCTGCTGACAGCAGTGCTGTTATTAAAGATGTGTTCTCTCGCCTCATAACCCTTTGTACACTCTATGCACGCCATAACTATAAGTAATGAAACAAAGGCCTGGTCTAGGTATATTGCGAGGTCTGGCCGAAACAAACGATAGTCGGAAAAGCTGTTTTTGGTTTTGTCTTGTTTGCTGGCTTTCAACTCCGTTTTCTAAGTTCTACAAAATAAAGTATGGGAGACTATTGGAGCTGGTTGTTACAGTGTTAGTAATTCCTAAACATATAAAAGCTATAATCGACATCACGTGTCTACGTATATAATCGACGTCACGTGTCTACGAACAGATGAAACTATAATCGACGTCACGTGTCTATGTACAGATGAAACTATAATCGACATCACGTGTCTACGTATATAATCGACGTCACGTGTCTATGTACAGATGAAACTATGATCGACGTCACGTGTCTGCGTACAGATGAAACTATAATCGACGTCACGTGTCTACGAACAGATGAAACTATAATCGACGTCACGTGTCTACGAACAGATGAAACTATAATCGACGTCACGTGTCTACGTACAGATGAAACTATAATCGACGTCACGTGTCTACGTATATAATCGACGTCACGTGTCTATGTACAGATGAAACTATGATCGACGTCACGTGTCTACGTACAGATGAAACTATAATCGACGTCACGTGTCTGCGTACAGATGAAACTATAATCGACGTCACGTGTCTACGTATATAATCGACGTCACGTGTCTATGTACAGATGTAAACTATGATCGACGTCACGTGTCTACGTACAGATGAAACTATAATCGACGTCACGTGTCTACGTACAGATGAAAACTATAATCGACGTCGTCACGTGTCTACGAACAGATGAAACTATAATCGACGTCACGTGTCTACGTACAGATTAAAACTATAATCGACATCACGTGTCTAGTATATAATCGACGTCACGTGTCTATGTACAGATGTGAAACTATGATCGATGTCACGTGTCTGCGTACAGATGGAAACTATAATCGACGTCACGTGTCTACGAACAGATGAAACTATAATCGACGTCACGTGTCTACGAACAGATGAAACTATAATCGACATCACGTGTCTGCATACAGATGAAACTATAATCACTGCGTCTTCGTTTATTTAATAAGTTTATAATTCACGTGAGTTTTCTTTAAAAAATATCTGTAAAAAAACGATATTTGCAACGTTTTTTTTTTGTTGTTGTTGTTGTTTCTCTCACCCCACCACCCTAACTTCAAAAGGAATTTCCTGACTTCTGTAAGCCAGAAAAACAGAGACAGAGGAAAGAAAAGGAGAGCTTTAGCGACAGAAGACAAAGTAACATCTGAAACTCTGGTTCGTTGATAAGAACAAAGAGAAAGTTCGGAAGCGCTATTGCTGTATTGATCTCGATACTCGGCTTTTATCTCTTCTTTTTAACTTTCTTTGAAAGGCAGCACTAGTCGAGCGATGAACAGAAAGAGAAAGGGAGGGGGGGATAACCCTGTAAGGTCGTGAAAGAAAACCGAAAGTGACGTTTGTCTTTGATGTTCTATGTGTAGATGCAGAAAGTTCCCTCACGATATTTTGTTTAAAAAAAAATGGCTCAGATTGGCTCTTGGAGGATATCAGAAGGTAAAAGCCTCTTTCGTAAAGTCTTCATAAAGAAAACAAAGGCTGCCTATTAGGTTTTCATTAATTATGGCTACGTCCGCCGTAAGTTTCTAAGCCCGATTATAATTGCACAAAAGTGGATAAGGGCAGGCGACTAACGTAATTTAAAAAAAACAACAACATAGAATAAAGGAACTAAAGAAATTTACACAAAAAAAAAAATACGAGTCAATATTACGATGAGTACAGAATGGATTTATCCTCTAACTAGCGGGTAAACGTTAATATACATCGGGAATAGTTAGCTTTAACCCTATTCGAACTGCACTTACAACCGAATAGTTATGCTTACATTTTCCATCTTCCCCTCCCTCGCCCCCCCAATAAATTATAAGTTTGAGTGCTCAGCCAACCAGTTGCGAAATTTCTTTTTTGTATAATTTATAACGTCGGTACAATGGAGTACCGCCGTTGTCCGCTAGGATAGCGCTGCCAGTCTCGCCCCGAACCGCTTACGTACTCATACCGTCGTCGTAAGGTTGTGTAGCCGTGACGTCATCAGAAACAAGCTTTGTCTTTTTCTTTAGAAACGATAGATCGTTTATCATCATCATCCCCCCTCCGAAATCTTTTGTTCTTTAATTTTTTTTTATACTTAACTGTAATTATACCAGAACTATGGCATTAACTGGGCGCGGAACTATTTCTTTCCCACTCATTGCTTTATTGCATTCTGTTTTTGCTGAAATACCTTTTCTGGCCGAAGCATCTTTTCCGTGAGAGCCGCCGCTACCTGTATTACTCGATAGCTGTATCCCCACGTTGAGTACAGAGGCCCTGGAAATATAAGTACTGGGCTCGATTGGTTCTATTCTGTTAGACCTTATCTTTACATTGGAATCCACGCAACAACAACAAAAGGTTCGATAATTTGCTTTAAAGGGTAAAACGATGCGATACTTTGGGCTGTTTTTAAATATTTCTTAACTCTCCCTGCTCAAGAGGCCCCGCTAACCATGCCCGGGGGGGGTGCCCTTCTTCAACACGATCCCCTTTATTTTACTTTGCTGCTGCGTGATGTCCTTGTCAGGGCAGATGTCCACAAAGAAAGGAGGATTCTCCAAAAAAAACCTTACGCTAAATTAGAATTAATAAGGTATGAAGACAGTAAAGTAATACCTTCTTAATGAACGCACAGGGTTGTCCCCTTTTTAAAAAAGAGAATTCTGGGTTCTGGTTTTACGTCTGTCGCGAGGCGATCACGTATTCAGTGGTAAAGATAATTAAGTTTAATCTTCTAGACTGTTCTTCGGTTCGGGAGCGAACCACGGGCAACCAGTAGGGCTCGGCTGGTGGGAGAACATTGCATGCGGGTTGGGAACTTCGGTCTTCAACTGTTGAGGTCTGAATGATGGTGCACTCCCATAGATGCTTTTTGATGCGGTAGAGAATCATTTCGTTTGGAAATCAGGGGAAAGAAATCAGATGAGAGAACGATAAAACTAGAGATAGATAAATAGAGGAGAGAGAGAGAGATGGAGAGACTCGACGACATTAGATCTGTCGATCGACAAACACAGACGCTCTCGGATGTGATGCCCTTAAATGGGAAGTTTTTAGTTTGTTTTAAATGAGCTTAAATCATGTTCAAGTAAAAAAACATTAAGATTTGCTCCCAGTTTTGTTATATCCAGCCCTTCCCGCTAGTGCCCCACTCCAAATTTGGAAACCTCAAACATCGCTATTATAACCGCTCGAGATCTCTTCGTTTGCACGAGAATGGAGTTCAGTTGCAAATGGTTCCAAAAATACGGCAGATCTACAGCGGTGTGCAAAAGTCTGGCATAGAAATTATTTTTCCTGTAAATTAGCTCGCATGTTCATTAAAGTATTTCTATATTACTGCTGTGCATCTATTCCGATGATATCAAGCATATTGTTTCATTGTAAGAAAAGTTATAGTTTTTAGAAAATCATTTACATCAGATCAACCTGTGCAAAAGTGTTGCATAAAATCCAGACAGCTATCTAATCAATTCAGATTCAATTCCAGTTATGCAGAAAGTGATCAGATCTATCGATAATGAGTAGAATATCCGAAATTCTTGATAACTTGTTCACAACGACGAGGCATGATGGCTACCAAACGCTGACAATTGTCACTACTGAACTCCGACCAGGATTCCTCGATTTACCGGTTCAAATCGGTTTTATTTTTCGGTTTTCTGGCACTAACGCTGAGTTTGATCGAGTGCCAAATGTTTCCGATGGGATCGAGATCCGGCCAGTCGAGGAGGGGATTCGCAACTCTGCCATCAAGGCCTTGACACTCCTAGCTGTGTGGATGGGGGCGTTGTCCCGCTGATAGATGGCCGTCAGGGGCATGTGGTCACACGTATACGGGTCGACAATGTCCGAGACGATCTTAGCATAGTCATGAGCATTCATTCGACCCTCTACGTGATGCAACGGACCGACACCGGACGATTGAAAACAGCCCCAAACCATGGCCGAATCTCCCCCTGCCTGCAGAGTCGGTCGAGCGCAACTAGGATGGTATTTCTCGGACACCGATCACCGAACGTTCACCCGACCTGCCGAGTGGACCTTCACGGATTAGACGACACTCGGGACCACTGGGCCACGGTCCAGTGGAGATGGTCGCGAGCCCACTGCAGTCGCTTTCGACGATTGTCCAGACCGATGAACGGCTTCTCCCGTGCCGATCGCCCGAACAGTCCCATGCGGATTTTTCTAAGTCTAGTCTTTTTTATGCAAGACTTTTGCACACCGCTGTACCATTTTAGCTTTATTCCGTAATACAGTTAAGAAAGTTATACTCCGTTTTGTCTTTTATCAATCAACGCTCAACCCTTTCCCCCCCGCGCGCTCTCAGAGTCCGCAGTTTTACATACTCCACTACGGGTTAATGATGGGGTTCCAGTGCTAAGGTTACCAGTCGCAAATCGGCAAATTACTTACATTCGTCAGTATCGTTCTTTCGCGGTTCGTTGCCCTTAGTTCTTGCGCTCTTTTGAAACGGAGTGCAGGAAAGTGATTACGGAATTCACGCGAGCAGAGGACGGCGCACCACTGTGGAGTAGACAGAGTCGTTTGCGTGCTTCAGGACAGGAGGGGAGCCACGGCGGGACCGGTGCGTGCTTCGTGGAGTGGAAATGAGCTTTAGTTACAGAGCGAAATAGATCTGTGTAGTAGCGAAGTTCGTGGTGCTTCAGTCGCGCCGGCTCAGGAAGGCCACAGGGTTAATTCGCCGCTCGGTGCTGAAGCTCTCCGTAAACGAGAATCCGAAGATTAACCAAAGACGGCTGGACGGGATTAGGGATTAGCCGAGCGCGTATCGCCAACTCCAACATCTGGTGTTTCCTAACGGCATCGCCACCCCGCCCCGCCCCCTCACACACACACACACACACACACACACACACACACACACCCGGATCCCCTCCTAAAGTTACTTAAGGACACGAATTTTCACGATAAAAAAAAAAGCAGGGGTTCATTTAAATCGTCCCCTTAAACCGAAAAGCCATCTTGTTCTTACTAACATAGCAAGTGCTCCGTCGCCAGCTATATTCTTCAGAATTAAGACAGGAAAACCCGAAACGCATTTCGGCTAAATTAGCTCGATTAACCATTTTAAAAACCGGAATGTTTCTCTTGCAAGCGCAGGCAGTACGCAGCGCAGACTAGCGGTGGATTACACCGGCCGGTACCGCCGGTGTGACTAGACGATCGGGGTTGGGGAATAGTTCTACTGACCGCCGCAGCGGCGTGAGATCCGGGAGGGTTGATACAGCGCAGCGCCCTGACGGAATATCGCGGGGACTGGTGCTTAATCTTTTAGGACGAACCTCCCCCCCTCCTCGACGCAGGGGAGGTTAGGATTAGAGAAGAGGAAAACTTCAGACTAATAATCAAAGTGTCATTAACGGCATCCACGCCCCTGGGCGCCATCACGTCGGAGTCGCCGATCCGTCGGAGCCGGTCCTTTTCATCTTCTCTGTCTTCCGACGACTACCAATATTTTTTTTACCTAAAGAGATGGAAAAAAGAATTGCCTATTGCGAGGAAGTTTAATTAACAGATAGCAACAAAAAAAAAATAGAGATAAAAAAGTACCATGCCCCAGAGAAAGCTTTTAGCGACAACAACAACAACAACAAAAAGTTCCCTTTGATGTTTGGTACAACATTTGTTCTTTTACTTGGTTTGTCTGCTTTCTCCTTTCTGCTGCTGTTCACGCATATAACTTCGATATTCAGCTCGAATGACAGCAGCCGGAGTGGTGGTATAAACCCAAAGTATATCCTCAATAAGGTTATGTCGGATTTCTCTCCATCACCACCTCGTTGTAATAACCTCTCCCCAAACAGCAACTCTGTTTTTCGGACATCATTTCCGGTATCCATCATCAGGTGAAGTCCTTAGTATGGCTATACGTTTAGTGTGTTAATTGTATCACTAGCTGCTTCGGCCGCCATTTTGGTTCGCAGACCTTTGGCCAACTCTCCTTAACCTATTGGGCAACCGATTAGATGTGACCATTATTTGGTGTGTTTAAACCTTCCTATTAGTTAGCAGGAGGCACCACCCATATATTGCTGGCGTCGACGGATGGTGTACTCTGTGATCAGAACTCGAAAGCTATGTGGATGGCAGCCTTTCACTTTCCCCATTAATTGAAACAGCAGGCTTTAGCCGGTCGTGCTACTAATAATTAGGCTGTTTGGAAGAAAAGTCAAAGCAAATCTCTTCTCTCGTACAAATGTAGAGGTTCCAAATAGAAAGGGCTGAAAGATAGGAAGAATGTGCGTACACACTGTAGAGAAAGAATCCTAATGTTTATTTAATAACAAATACCAGCTAAACCTCGGCCATTTTTTTGCGCTCACTTATCTTTGGAAATTCATTGGATCGCGATTTATCGTACTCACAAAGGCAGTCACTCGTTCTCTTCACTAGATTTTCATTTCGACTTTACACACGAACGGAAATAAAGTTGACTTAAATCGACGGATCTGACTGGTCCAGACTAAGCCACGCCGGCCAATCAATAACCCCACGGCGTCTAGGGGCAGTATACAGTAAACAAGGCCACATAATGGGAGATTTTACACACACACACACACACACAAAAAGCATAGAAAATATAAAGAACTCCCGAAAAATCTGGAGAATTTACAGCTTCCGTAAATAACAGATCATGAAAAACTTTCCGAGCCTTTATCGATGGTCGGTGCGGCCCTGAAGTCTACAGATTACGTTCCCATCTTGACAAACAAACGTGAGAGTTAGCTAATTAGACTGCCCTAGCGAAACCAATTCCAAATGGTTCGCAAAATCTTCACCTGTAAGCACCTACGACGACACGCTTTGTCCGATAGCTGGATCTGACATTTTACACAAAGCTTTACAATACTAGTAAATAGTCATTGAGTCCCAGTCCTGTCTCGGATCGAGTCAATTCTTAGTGTATTTCTGCAAAACGGTTTATAGAAAGGTCTGACGGGAAGGGTACCGAGGTGGGCATTTAGGTTATTGGGTCTTTTTTTTTTTTTTACCATTGATTAGCCGTCAGAATCAAGAGCGACAAGGTGCTCGTTAATGTATTAGAGTCCACAGTTTGGAGCTCTTCTGTTTCTGGATTGTTTCCCCTTGTGTATTATCGGAGGAAAGGATTTATTTGTTCGGTGATATCTAGATGCGCGTGTAGTCGTCACGTGATAATATCCGGTTTTCGACCCCGTGCCGCCATCTTTCGGCCGAACAGATGGCCAATAAACAACACACCCGCCGGTCACTGTCGCCAATCGTGTATCTCGCCGTCTCCATTCCATCCTTGCTGGAGGTTCCCCTCCCCCCGCCCCGCCCCTCCTGAAGGGGGGTGGGGGGTGGGGGGCGCTTTAGGAAAACAGGAACTCCCCCTCCAATTTTTCTACCTATTTCCTGTAAAGGGGGAATCTCTCGGGTTCCCGTGAATATTTAAGATAGATCAGAGACGCGCGGATAAATGAGGGAATACGGGGTTCCCACTTAATGCCTGATGCACGGCGTCCGCCCCCTCCACAGGCCCCTTTGTTTGTTTGTCTGATGGTTGAGACGAAAACGCGCACTCCGAGCGTTTGCCCGGGGACCACGGGTCCGCCATTTCGGCTCCGCACCGTCAGACGGTGTTCCATTAAAAGCCGTTTCTTGTCGAACGCCAGAAACCGGTGTCCCAGAGCAGCGAGTCCTCTCCGCCAGGGTCGGCCAGACGCCAGTTCTTTGGCCGAGCGCCACGCATCGGCACAATTCAATTTCCGATCTCTGGCGATCTCCTATCGGCACCTTTTTGATCACGACAGTGCGCGGGACAGATGAATTAATGCATTTCACATTTGATGTTATCAATCTCGTTTGTGTGTGTGTGTGTGTGTGTGCGTGATCTCTGCTCGGGGGAAGTATCTTTTATCTCATTATTTGCACACACACTCCCATACAGAAAACACAAAACCCGAAAGCGATCTAACTGGCCGGGTACCACAATTACATAACAATATTTGCTGAGAGCTGGCGCAGAGAAAGCGACCAGCAGGTTCGCCCATAATGGAACACTGTTAAACACGGCTTGAGGCTAATCTAAATATATTATACACACGAATTTATCGCCAGATAATGTTGCTTAATTAATGATGAGGATGACGCGAAGAAAACATATATGTATATGCATGTTGTCACGATCAATATCTATAGCAGTGTGCAAATTAAGAGGAACAGGGTAGAAAAAAATGGAGTTTTTAGTGGACAGCAGATATTTTGAAGACTAGAACAAACCTTAAAATTTTATACGACCACCTTCAGCTTTAATAACGTCTTTAAAATGCTTGGATGCGGAATACACCAGCTTTTCACAAATTTCCTTTATTTCTTCATCAGAAAACTGGCCATTATTTCTTTAACTGTACAATCGCGTTTTCCACGTCGAGCCCGTAGACTCCCAACTGGGTTCAGATCTGATTGTCCTGGCCAATCTAAACATTCATGTCGTTCACCCTGAAGTATCCTTAACACGTTTTGACGAATGGCGTGGAGCCATATTTTCGGATATCTTCAGCAGATCTGGTTTGACACGGCATTCTAGAACCTCGATGTGTTTCTTGCACCAATGAACCAGTTCCACGTGCAGGAAAAATCAGTCGCAGACAAATTTTCTTTTCCGGTTGATTCGCAGCCTGATTATAGCGAAAACTGGCTGTGGGTTCCTCCGGGTGAATGGCGCACAAACTGACATTGACCTTGAACAAGAAAACGACTCTCGCCTGAAAACAAACGCATTACCATCAGTCTCCTTTGATCAACCAGCACATTATTTCTAAGCCCACACACCGCGTCTTGTCTTCATTATTTTTTTCTTATTTTCTTGGCTCGGTGACCCACCTCGAGTTGATGTGTGATACTTGGGCCCCGGCTGCTGCTAATTCCTGGTTAACCACGGGTGTCACCCATTTCTAGGATCCTGCTTGTTCGGTTGTATTCATTTTGCATTATCTCTGAGTGGTATTTCGCATTTTCTTCCACATTTCCCCTTCTTTGATGAAGATACTGAACCCGTGGTTTGTTTCTTAATAATCTTATTGACTGTTCCTATGCTAATTTTACTGGCAATGATATTTACCCGAGTGTGACAGGTGTAGGTTCATTCAGAATGATTATTTTAGTTCTTTTCCTCGTTGCGATGTCCGTAATTATGCCCCCTCCATCGCTCTCCAGTAAAGATGACGTCATTAAGTTTGACAGTAACACCTGGAATGCAGCGACACCCAGCGGGGCGGTTGGTCGTTTTTCTCTGATGAAAAAAATGATGCTCAGTAGGAACAAAACCACCGTGTAGTGGCAAACCTGAAAGATGACCAACGATTCGTTGTTATTGTTTGAAATTAAAATTTATTATTATTATTATTACATTTTCTACCAAACTTAATGGCAAGGAGCTCGTGCAGGCCGCTCAGAACTGCAATCCGTCACCCTCCTCCATGTTTTGTTCCGCTTCTCTTCCCCAGGCCCAACGAGTCCTTGTTTTGGAAGTACCTCAGAGTCAAGTGGACGGCTGTCGGGAAGGAGCGGAATTTGTCCTGCGAAACAACGGTCAGTTTTTTTATTAGTACCGGACGGACAACTCACCCGAGAAGGAAGTATCTCGGCGATTCGGCTCTACTCGCTACTTTCACTGTGAGGTCTTCCCTATCATTTTAAATTCACCTACTGAGTCGACCTCCTCGACTATCAGCAGCGTTTATCAGCATCTAGCGGTCAACCAGCAGATAAAACTGATAAAATCGCCAAGTGAATCAGAGTTCGCCAGCTGTTACAAACAACCAGCAGCCAGCCAGCTCCCATCAGCGGCTTCTAGAGGAGTCAGTCCTGCGTATCTTCCGCACCCCCCTCTCTCTGTACTGACGTCATCTCTCTCTCTCCCCCTCTCTCTGTACTGACATCATCTGTGTGTGTGTGCGTGTGTTTGTGTACTGACGTCATCTCTCTCTCCCTCTCTCTGTACTGACATCATCTCTCTCTCTCCCTCTCTCTGTAGTGACGTCAACTCTCTCTCTCCCTCTCTCTGTACTGACATCATCTCTCTCTCTCCCTCTCTCTGTACTGACGTCATCTCTCTCTCCCTCTCTCTGTACTGAAATCATCTCTCTCCCTCTGTACTGACGTCATTCTCTCTTCCCTTCTTCTTACTGACGTCATCTCTCTTTCTCTCTCCCTCTCTCTGTTACTGACGTCATCTCTCTCTCTCCCTCTCTCTGTACTGACGTCATCTCTCTCTCTCTCTCTCTCTTCTTCTGTCTCTGTCTCTCTGTACTGACAATCTCTCTCGTTGTACGGACGTCATCTCTCTCTCTCTCTCTCATGTTCCCCAACGGATGATGCTCCACTAAGATTTGCCTAATTTTATTAAAATGAACAACTCTTCTAAACAGAAATAACCCAAAGCTGATGCTGGAAGATTTTTTAGTGTAAAACACCGTATAAAAAAATACAATTAATATAAGATGATATCTTTTCCACTGATACTCCGAAATGATGAGTCGATTTTCCTGTTTGAGGGGGTCTGCAACAGGAAGAGACAGCGACGATTTTTGGTCCGACCGACTGTAAACCTTCCTGCCGCTACTTTGAACTTTCTGGTAAAGACCCACAGTCCCGGCAGTTACCGCTGGGCTAAGACGGAACACAGTGTTCGAGCTTTGTATTTGTTTACGGTTATCTGGCTGGCGAGCTATCAGACTGTCAAGATCAGATACCACGCGCACAGCGAGAGGGTAAATACACCGACCTTGGGTCGGAGGGGACAGACAGACAGACAGCCACATGTCCACAGAACAAAAACCGACCTAGATCCGTAAAGGGACCGTTTTCTATCAAAGCGAAAACCATTTCCAACAAAACCGTGTTTTGTCTTTGGTTTCCTTTTCTTTTAAAGGAATCCCCTTTAAGTAGATCCGCCGCTCCCGGAAATCCCATTTCTCTCACCCATGTCTCAGAATTTCACTTCTCAGGGGGCCTTAATGGGTGCGCTGGAATCTTTGGCTTGGCCGTCCCAGTTAATCCTTCTTTTCGGCTAAACCAATTACCATTCTACCTTTTAGATCGGCGGTCGTAGTTACGAGCCCATGAACGGCACTAATATTACATTTAAAAAGAAATAAACGTCAAGAACAATATACACTGACGGCCATAACTTTAAAACGCCAACGAAATTTAAATCTTTTTGTTTTGTTTGTTTTTGTTTTTTTGCATCAATTAATTTTACGACTGCACGTGACACGATAAAACTTTTTTCACCTATCGTGCATATTATGGAATATTTCCATGGAGAAAAATCCTTGCGTAACAAGTTTGTAAAGATATCTAAAACAGTTATATACTTTCCTCTCTTCTTTTTCATACGCCGAAGCCTACAAGGGAGGCAATCCTAGTGAGGGAAACGTAATACCGTGGTTATCCGCTAGAAGGTGTCGTTAACCCTGCGCGGCCAGGAGCCGGCACTTCAGACCTTCGGTGCCAGAAGGCGAGTTTTATCGTATAAAACCTTTTCTTCAAAATGTTCTCTTTATTCGTATCCTCACAACTTTGGCACGAAGCGTATTGGTTTTCCTTCATTTAGCAAGAGAGCTGCTAGGACGGAGAATCCGATGGATACGACGGATAGCCGGCCATACTAGCGATAGACGGGATATTACTGGCCCCACTCTCAAGATTTCGCGATCTCTTCCCCTTCGATCGCTGATTTCGTGCGATACTTTCGGCCATTCGATGTAATCCACGTTTGATATTCGTCCGCATTAAATCGAATAGTTCCGTCTTCTGTCGGTCGCCCCGCGGCCTCTTTCATTCGGCCGACACATTAAGTTCATCCGGTACTGTGAGTCAAAATGGCGTTAGTAATTCTGTTTACTTTGTTTTAAAAGACCCGAGGGGGGAGGCGATATTTTCTGTTGTTCGGCTTCTTCTTCTCCTTTTCTCTCTCTCAAAACGCGCAACACGCAAAAAACCGTTGCAAATCAGCCCCCTTGACCGCCGCCTGGCAAACAGTGCCATCTGGCGGCTTTTCCGCGGCTCGCTTTGTTGCGCTCCTTTGATGTCTGCCGCCTTCCAATAGGCGCCTGTCGGGAACCGTTCTCCTCGGCTCTTATCTGCGCTCGACAGAGAATCAGCATATCGACTTTATTCGATATTCCGGAGCGGAATGCGAGAATACTTCGCGTGTCAGCTCATGAATTATGCATGAGCTCCCTCCCGCTTATGATCTTTCACAGCTTGCCGGACAATGGAGAATCCTCGGCGTGCCGACCAAGTGAAAGTGATAAAACTTTATTAACCGAGGGTGGGTGGGTGGGTGAGAGAGATGACGTCAGTACAGAGACAAACAGATAGATGACGTCAATACAGAGATATGACGTCAGTACAGAGACAGAGACAAACAGAGAGAGATGACGTCAGTACAGAGACAAACAGATAGATGACGTCAATACAGAGATATGACGTCAGTACAGAGACAGAGACAAACAGAGAGAGATGACGTCAGTACAGAGACAAACAGATAGATGACGTCAATACAGAGATATGACGTCAGTACAGAGACAGAGACAAACAGAGAGAGATGACGTCAGTACAGAGATATGAAGTCAGTACAGAGACAAACAGATAGATGACGTCAATATAGATATGACGTCAGTACAGAGACAGACAAACAGAGAGAGATGACGTCAGTACAGAGATATGAAGTCAGTACAGAGACAAACAGATAGATGACGTCAGTACAGAGATATGAAGTCAGTACAGATACAAACAGATAGATGACGTCAATACAGAGATATGACGTCAGTACAGAGACAGAGACAAACAGAGAGAGATGACGTCAGTACAGAGACAAACAGATAGATGACGTCAATACAGAGATATGACGTCAGTACAGAGACAGAGAGAGATGATTATTATACGTGTACATGTGGAAAGATGATCCTGAAAGTCGAATTTTTTTTGGAAATTGATCTTATTTTAAAAAAATCAACTATACAGATGAAACCAGACACACGTTTGCCACCATTTAATAATAATAATAATAATAATAATAATAATATACTATAATAATAATAATAATAAATAATAATAATCCGCTCTTTAACGGGTGCAGTATTTCACCTATTTGAAACTTTAACAATTCTCTTCACCGCCCACACGCTAATCTCTCCGTCCATCTGTCAGGCCGTTCACTCGCTCGCTAATTCATCCATCTGTACGTTTCATTAATATTTTATGATTTAATTCATGTCAAAAGTTGTCGCCGTCCAGGCGAAGTGCGCTCTGTTATAATGTTTTGTTTCTATTAGACAGTAAAGTCGAATAGTCGCACCGGCCCTGTTATTTGTTAATTACCGATTCTCTTTATATCTTTATTGCTATCGATCGATTAAATCGGGACACACACACATATTCATCTGAATATTTTAACGGTTTTTATGCTGTCACTGTGGGATTTTGAAAATTACGAGTTGAAGTGAACTTTGACCTTCATCGCGGCCCTTATATGAACCGATTTTTAACTTCCATTAAATTCGTATTTCTTCGCACACACACACACACACACACCGGACAGGAAAAGCAAACAAACAAATGGCGATTTCCCGTCCGTCACGAGTAGCAGATACGACGGGTGTCAAAAACTGATTTATGTACAGAGTCTGGGAAGTTCAGTCGGCCATCTACGAGAACACTCGGGGCCCCGTCCCAGTGAGTTAGCCGCCCGATCATTGGTCGGTTCGTTGCGGCGGCAGGCGGACCGCGAAGCGTCCTCTGTCCGAGACTCGAAGAAGCTCTGCTTTGGTTGGCAATGAATCAGAGAGATTTTTGACGACCAGTGTCCGGTCCAGGACAGAGCTTCCGTTAATGCCGTTCTTGTCTCGGACACACCACGGCTGACCATTCCAGTCGTTCCCCCCACCCCGGAAGTGCTCGAGAGTTTCAGGAAATCCAGGGTCGGAGTCGGAACGAGTTGGTTCCTCTTCCTGTCTTTGGTCACGCTAATGGTTCGGCCGGCGCGTGGCGCAGTCTTCCCGAAGAATAGGGGGGGGGTGGCCGTCGAAGACCTGTTGGCATGCAATGGTAGGGGAGCTGTCTTTAAAATCGCGGCTATCGAACGGAATTAGAGCATCTTCCAACAAACCAGTTCCGCGTTCAGTCCATAGCAGGACCGGGGGCTGGAAAGGAAGACGGCCATTCTAAAACTTGGACTCATTAGAGAAAAGAGGGCGTCGTTAATACTCGGGGAACATCCTAGACGCCTGCTCTCCTTTGGGGCAGAAGGGGCTCCATACAAACTACCACAACAGCCTCCGTAACCATCTCTTGACGGTGAGCGGGAAACTTCTAGATAAACCTTCGAGGAAGTGTCGGCCTCGTTGGTAATCTGCCGGTAACTTTAGCCATACACACGGTCTTCGGTAATCGAAAGAACATCGCAAGATCTGCCGAAGTCTAATACGTACGTAATCACACAAGGATTATGTCAACGTCAGCTAGGTACATTTATACGCGGCGCGCGCGATGACAAAGCGCACTGGGATTGGCTGTCATGCGAGCACTAAGTGCCACACCTACAGATGATGAACACAGACCAGGGAGGAGGCGCGGAAGTGAGCAATCCAGGTGCGTCTTCGATGCGTCCGCTCACAGCTAAACAATCCACCAACCCCCTTCCCCCGGCAGGTTCGACAGGTGTACACAGCTGCTATCGGGGATGCGGAGTTCGAAAGCTTTCGCTTTCCTCTAGATCTTTCCCAGTTCCCTGTCTGTATCGGTGTAGCCTGGCGGCCATATCTGCTGCGCGATTTCATTATAATTACTAGTCTCCTGCTTTAATAGCCAAAACAAATTTAATCATCTGCACGAGTTGCCTTCCCTTCAGAATATGTCCTCCCCCTAAAGTTTTCTCCCTTGTTTTGTTTTTGTCTCGCTTTAAAAAAAAAAAAAAAAGTAAAACTAAGGGTTAAATCCATCGTTCGGTTTTCACGATCCTTCGCTATTTTTATTTAATTAAATTTTTTTTTAACAATTGCATCGTCAATCTCTCGAAGATGCGATGCTGACTATTAGTGTTTGTTTGTTGTTGTTGTTTTTTTTACATAGAAATATATAGATGACAGTTATTGTATTGGCTGAAGAATTAATTGTGGCGAGAAGGCCGCTCTTTCCACTGGGAGCTATGATAGATGGTGGCTTACCTGCCCTTTGGGAGGGATCTCTCTTTGAATTGCGCTTCTGCATTATAGATGATCGAGTAACTCGCAAATTTTCCACTTAGCATCCAGTTTGGAGAGATCATAATTACTCCGAGTTTGCCACTGTTGAGCTTACAATACGACGGAACCAATAAAAAAAAAAAAAATAAAAACATACCATGGCTTTGTCGAAACAGCTTGCCACAATGGCGTATTCAAATCAATTATCTTGGAAACCAATAAAAAAACATTGTTTACGTCTTTGATTCCGCGGGGAATTGCTGTCTGACTGTAAGTCGGTTTTTATAAGAGTATTAATTTAATCCGTTATCCCCGTGCTAACCTTTGGACGAAGTAACTGTGGCAAATAGATGCAAGGTTTTGGGCTATATCGAGACGAACGGAATTCTTCTGGCGTTGACCTTAAAAGCATTTATGGGACTTTTCGAGACGTTCTGGAGAGAGAGAGAGAGAGAGAGAGATGGGAGAGAGGCAGAGACGGAAGAGAGAGAGATGGGGGGAGGGAGAGAGAGAGAGAGGGAGAGAGAGAGAGAGATGGGGGAGAGAGAGAGACGGAGAGAGAGAGAGAGAGAGGAGAGAAAGAGAGAGAGAGATGAGAATCGACCAGTTCCCGAGGGAGGGAGGGATCGGGGGGGGGGGACCTCTCAGAGATTCACAAAATTAAAAAAAATAAATAAAAAAAAAACATTTCAGAGACTTTTAAACTTTAGATGCTGGATATAAAGGAATCCGAAACGTTCAGGGAGCGTCTCAAACTGTAAAACCCAACGATAGTAAAAGGAAATGGAACTCTAACGTCCTGAAAACTGTGGAACTCAAAGATGGTAAACCAAACACCAAACAAGACTGTAACAACCGAACTTATATCCAATAATTTCAAAGGAACTTCAGCGAATTCAAATTCCTAATACTTTTCGAGCATCGCCTGGTTATGTATGGTTGGTGATGCCGTATGACGTTTGTCTCTGCGTCATAGTTGTGCAAAATGGTGATGCTGTATGACGCTTTGTTTTTTTTGTCATAGTTGTGCAAGATTACCACCGTAAAATTTCTAACCTTAGTTTGCAAAGAGTCGAAAAGGAAAGATAGTAATCTACGAGATGTGGTTATGAAATTATAATACTTTTATAGAAGTTTGTTAATTTGGAAAGCGACAGAAAAGTAGCTCAAATTGCATCTACCGTTGACAATTCGTTTTTTGCGTCGAAGGTTGTATTCCACCCTCCACTTTTTAACCTTGCTATTGTAGCTCTTCTCGTGTAACCGTTCGTCTCGTGTGCTTAGCGAGTTGCCTATCGCCTCGCCTTCCCCTCTCTTCCGCCCATTTCTTTCTTTTTACCGTGGATAATGCGCAAGCGAGAGAGAGAAAAAAGTTTATTCCTCTGGTCTTACAAACAAAACCCCGGCTATAATTAGAGGAGACTTCGAAATGGAAATCCTGCCGGATGATGAAGAACTCGTTGGGGGGGGGGAGAGAGGAGGGGTTTCCATCCATTACCATCGACAACCGAGGAAAAAAGGGGACGCGTCAGAGACGAAAGTGATTACTCATTTTGTCCCCGGTGTAAAAGCTGACAACTCACTAATTTCTCCAGTCTCCCTCTTTTCCTCTTATCTCGACGACTCCCGCCACCTTTCCCGGATGCAAACTCCTGACGCCCCCTTCACATCTTTTATTCATCCTTCTCCTCCGCTGTCAGTGAGAAGCTGTCACCTGAGGTTGATGACGATATTATTTTCTTGATCGAAACTGATGTTTGTTTTGTAACGGGAGCGGCCCCTCGGAAGCAATCGCTTTTAATCAATTACTCCCTTTGTTCGGGGGAGGGGTCGAGGAAGAGGCTGCAGAGAAAGGAGGGAACCTACGAAGGTTCTCGGGGATCCGTCTCGGTTTGGCGACTTTCGCGACAGCTCGCTCATAATGACAACGGCAAACACGCACGGCCATTTCCGCAAAGTCGGCGATGAGCACAATTAAAAAGGGGCCAGTCTGGTAAATTAAGACCCGAGATCTCTCCCACCGTTGTCAATCAGTCGTTGTTACTCTCAATTACAATATCATTATTCCGTGTCTCTCCCACCCACCCCCATCCATGGACTCTCTCTCCTTCCATCAGACCCCGATTGTGTATTCTCTATAAATTATAATTTACTCTCCGTCCTTTCTTCTTTCCTTTTCTAGCTATCTGACATATAAAGTAGTTGGAGTTGCCTCCCTTCTGTCATAAATTCAATATCTAAATATACTTTCTAACAGTTTTTCCGAGCAAAATATTTCTCAGTATCAGGACAGGCTATTTCGTTGATTGTAGTGACATCGTAATAATCTGCTTTCTGGACTGCATAAATAATTCCATATTTTTATTAAATATCGATTTAATATCGGCAGATTACAATACTGGAGCGAGTATATATATATTTTGAACTTTAAGTGTATAGAATGTTCAAAGCGATTAAATTCTATTAGACAGCCTGGCTTCACTTAGTGCAGGACATCTAAAGGGAAATCACGTGGAAATATTTAAAATTATGGTGATTTTCGAACTTCTTCTCTGTCGGCGAGAACAAAGACGCTTTCGAACGAAGATGCTATTTCCACAGTTTCATCTATCGGGAGGGGAAGAACTTGCAGTACCGCAGACTGGATGACATCTTGATTCGCTGCGGCGTCGGAATACTACGGAAAAGCTTCTAGATTCTAGAACATATCAGATTAATGGCGTACGGGGCTTACAAATTAAAAAAAAAAAACCCTTACTGGAACTCTTCATTTCTCAGATGTGGGAAGACGTCCGGACGTTCGACTGATCAAAAAAAAAAAGAATGAATGAAAGTGGGAAGAATTAAGAATTACGCCGGAGAGATACACCAAACCGAACCATTCCGGTCCAGGATTCGAACTCGCGACCTCAGATATGGTAGTTGGGTAGGCTAACCAGTGGACTTTCCAGCCGTCTCAGCGTAGATATCATAGTTTATAATAGTTTGTCGGACGGCGGGTGGAAAATATGGTGGTTCATCATTGACTAATCCAAGCACATAAAGTAGTTAATTGGGATTTATTATTCATTAATGAAATTCAGTACAGAGAGAGAGAGGGGGAGGTTGGAGAGAAGGATTCGGTTTCACCGATTCAGTAAAGGCCCATGGGGCACGATCTTTTTCAGTAAAAGGCCACTTCACTCAAGGACAACTAACCATTACTAAGTCAGCAAACACGACAAGTTTCGCATCGCAGCGATCCTGGCGGTGAATATCTGAAACTGTTTTCGCTTTGCCCCCCCCCCTACGAAAACGAACAAGGCTGCTCTGGCAACTTTTTTTGTGTGTGGGTGGCAGATTCCTTTTTCGCACCGCGGCCATCTCTCGGCGTGTCGGGGTCGGGGCTTCTCCTACAGTGACGTCAGATTCGGTAACGCTATCGGCTTTCCGCCGGTAGGTAACCGCAGGTCCATCCTTTACGGAAGGAACTCAATAAGGGGCGGAACAATCTCTAGCAACGCTTTTTCTGAGAAGGGTCCAGACTGTCACGAATGCAGTCCTCGTCAATGGAGGAGGGGGTTAAATGTCCGTCATCAGTAACTTTTCGATGGTTCGGTTTACCTGCCACCTGGGGAATCACCTCAGCCGTACAGCACGAACAACTTTCTCACGGTTTGGTACCATGGCAACGCATGGTCGCCAACTTGGCTGGGTAGACGAGGTCGGACTGTGACGCGGCCGGTACCCCGAGCCACCAAAAGGTATCTAAATCCGACTTAAAGCTGAGATATCGAAAAACCATATAAAGGGGTTTTGTGTGCGTGGTGGACCCCTAATAGAACGATAGCGAGATTCGAGTTGATACACAGGCCCCATAATGGCGTACAGATGTGGGCAAAAACTGAGCTGACTCCCTTAACAACCAGTCGTCTGCCAACATATGGAACCTCGAACGCTAAAATCCTCTTCCCTTGTCAGATGTATTAGAAGGCGCAGAAAATGAGTCGATGTTCTTTATTAAGGATGCAGGGAAGCAAATGCGGGGCGGCTACTCGACAGAATGATGGACACCGCGAAATGTTACAAAGCAAATTGTGAACTTTACTGAAGCTGGGGAAATCTCTTTGTTGTTGTTGTTGTTTTTTTTTTTTAAAAAATGGGGAGGTCTTTAAATGGAGGTTACAGAGAATCAGCACAAACATCTCATTCTGCAGTATCGAACTCCGCACCCGAGGGGTGGGGGTGAAGGAAGACCGATGGCGGGTTTGATATGCTCTAACGAAACGGCCGATCAATACACGGTATACATATATATTCCTCCCTTTCCGGTCACATGTCTACAAGGCGAGTTTTCACCGCGTGCCTCGACTTCATTCCTTGAGCAGGGCTGCTGACAGAGTCTCCGCCTGGTCATCCCCCTGTCATCTCTCTCTCTCTCTCTCTCTACTTGACTGAATGATTGGCCTTAAGCGTAAAAGCCGGTCTATCATCCACTTCCACCTACCAGTTATTTTTTTACTCTTGTGGAATTCTACAGGTGTTTTTATGATTCTATATACACCGTAAAACATTTAAAAACCATCTCTAACACCTGTATCTTTACAAAAACAATAGCAAAAGAATGCCAATAATACGATAACAACAACGGCAATATAATAAATAATAATAATAATAATATAATAATAATAATAATAATAATAATAATAATAATAAAAGAAGAAGAAGAAGAAGAAGAAGAATCACCTGTTGTTGGCTCGAGGGACTATGCCATTGAACAACAGCGCCACCAGGCGGACAGCGCTGCAGGAGGAAAGTCACGAATCTGTTTTTAATTATTAACCTCTGCAGCTGCTGTTGTGGCTGACTAAGCTCGGATGAGGAAGATAAGCCCGGGGTTCATATTGAATGGAACGGATTTTTCCGCTTTCGAGATTTTGTTGTTGTTTCCTGCCGCCAGGGGAAAGGGGATGAAAACCGACTGCCATAGAGACCCTGTTTCAGTAGTTCCGAGAGAGAGAGCAGACCACTCTTTCCTTGTCGGTGAATAGGCTGTGGTGTGTGTGTGTGTGAGGAGGATGGGGACCATGGGCCAAGGTAGACCGACGGTCCTGAGGTAAAGGCCCAAATTTCTAATAAAAAACGAAACTGGATCAAAGATCCCAGCGATACTTCTTTACTTTGTTTCCCTTAAAGCTGTAGAGATTCTTACGAGATCCCGCTGTGGGAAGCTGGCTACATTCCCTGTGTGCAGGGCGGCGAATCTCCTACCGGGAGAGCGAGAAGAAAAAAAACACAGAATCAATGGATACCTTACAACGGAAAAGAGAGTCAGATGTCGCTTCGCTTGATATTAGCTTCATCTGGGCGCAGACAGAGGCGCGAGGCGGGGTTAAGGAGGAGACCACTCGGCCATACACAGGGCACCGCTTTAGAATGGTCTTCTCTCTAAATGCCAAAGTCACCCCCCCCCCATTCTCAGCTCAACAATGTCAGCCGATCAAAGACTAGCTTCAAACGAAGGGCGTAAATACGGCGAGTTGGCTCACATTCAAAAACACAGCGGCCGACTTCCTCCGGGTCGAGTTTGTCTGAGCGCCACTCCGCGGCCCTTTTCACGTTCTCGCACTTTGTGGCTGTTCTGGCACGCAAGCGGCCTTCGAGAAGACCGCGTTCGTAAAAGAACACGACGCGAAATGTTCTTCTGGGCTTCAACGAACCTACTGTGTGTGTGTGTGTTGTGTGTGTGTGTGTGTGTGTTGTGTGAAAAAAACTGCCACCACGGAAAGTCAAACTTCACTGGCCGACAAAAGTCCGCAGGTTTCGCCCTTTAAGTGTTTCACCTCGCAGCTATTTCCAGTTGAGGAAAGTCTGCGGAAGTGGCGACACCTGGCCAGCGGAGGAAAAACTACTGATGGATCTGCTGGGTAATTCTACACGAGAAAAAGGTTCCGTTCGTTCCTGGTATCTGGCGTCTTACTGCATGCAGTACGATTAGTAACAATGCGGATTAACTGTTGCCACTGAACTTTGTCTAATAAATAATAAGAAAATGGCATCTAAAGCGAGGTAGGTACAGCCTCTCTCCAGTACGCGGCGGACCCCTTTTTCCTGCACTACCGGAAGGTTTTCTGGAGAAATGTCTCCCCAGTTTCCATAGGGAGGAGGTGGGGGAGTCACGGAGGTATCCAACAGACCTCTCTTGCCCGGATTGCAGCTCCTTTTGGAGTGTTTGTTCCCCTGACCCCGTGATTCTCTCCTGTTTGGATGGTTAGGTTAGAAATGAAAGACGGACGCCATTAAGGCGATCAATTTCGGGAAACCTTCCCCCGCCGCCGCCATCTTTAGGGTGCGTGTTAAACTGTTCTGGTGAGCGGCAGCTATCTTTTAGATGCCACTGCTCATTTAGCAGGGGGTATCCGGGTTCCCCTAACTCTAAAACTGGGTGTGCTCGGTGTGTTGCCTTTTGCGGACGCGCTGCCCACGTGTTTCCTGTCCATTTGACGTCGCTTGATCAGCTGACCGTCTGTGCTCTTCCACGGTCTCCTTTTGTTTCGCTAATGTATTTCTTACCACAGCCACGGGCGATGGAGTAAACCGTGTGTACCCTTGCTGGGTAATGGGTCCTTGCTTTGGGGGCCCAGATGTGTTAATTGATTTCTTACCGTCATTACATTCGTGAACGACTTTGATGTCGGATTCCTGGCAGAGTCGGGCCAAACGATCAGACGTTTTCCTTTTATGCACGGGATCGCGATCCTCTGGCGTTCTGCTGTTGATCTGTCTGGCTTTATCGCTCTTCTGACAAACTGTGCGCGCGCGGGAGGGACGGCCATTCTTTACAAAGCTGGACATCAGATGCTGCTCTTCCAGTTTCCGTTCGACGCCATACCGCCCTTGTTGAGAGACACTTATCTATTATTCCTCTCTCCCCGCCCGGGCGGTGATTGGAGAAATAGATGAGCGTGGTGTACAGCTCTGATTCTTGAAATTTACTGTATAAATTCTCCAACAAAAAAATATATAATTGTGATTATTAATGAGAAACGACGAAACGACTGTTGTAGAGAATGTAGAGGGTCATGCGGAGGAAGCGCGAGAGCGAACCATAGTCGCGCATCAGATCTATCTTCTACGCTCCGCTCGATCTCACTTATCGATCTCTCTCTCTCTATTCTATCTGCGAGCTCTCGGTCTTCCTGTGAAAGCGTCTATTTCTGTCTTTGACGTCTAGCTCGTTCTATCTCTCTATCTATATCTACTCAATATATCTCTCGATCTCTCTCCCTCTCTCTCTCTCTCTCTGATCTCTATCTCTCTCTCTCTATCTATCTATCTCTCTCTCTATCTCTCTCTCTCTCTCTCTCTCCTCTATCCTCTCTCTCCCCATCTCTATCTCCTCTCCATCTCTCTCTCTCTCTCTCTCTCTCTCTCTCTATTCTCTCTCTCTCTCTCTCTCTCTCTCTCTCTCTCTTCTCCATTGTGCCCTTCTCTGCTGCCGACCAAGACCACGCGGCGGGTTCCCTTTGACTGAGCCATCGTCCACTTCCACTCTTAGTTCCTTCCCGCATTGCGGCTGGCCGACGGCGTCCGGTAGGGATCGGTGCCGCTACGGACTGACTAACTACGAAGCTGCTGCTCCTAGCTGCGTGAGTAAGGTATCGCACAACTGCTTTACACGACGAACCCCCTTTTTTCCCTTCTTTTCTAATGAACGCGGGGCGTCGCTAGACGGCGCCCCCCCCCCTCGCAGTCCGCTCCCTGACCCGACGCCAGCAGCTTCTCCTGGCCCCCGTTTCCAAGAGGAAGTCTCTCGATTCTAGAACTTCCCAACTGTCGCCATCGTTCGGTCCCCGCAAGACACTTAACCCACCCCTCCCACACTCAGCTCCTCATAAAAGTAAGCGAGGTATCGAGATCTCCCTACGATATCATATCCCCGAGACGATATCACAAAACAACAACAACCCAAACCCTGGGGGCCGGTCCGAAAATTACTTTCGTCTTATTTTCTTTTCCCTCCTCCCCCTCTCCTTCTTATAGACGTGGAAAAAAAAAACCTTTTTGATCTTCAAAGAAAAAAAAAAAACAGATCAAAGAAGAAACAAAATACAAAAAAGAAGAAGAAGAAATAGGAACCTTTACAGTTAATTAAAATCACTTTTTATCCTGTTTGCACAGTAAATATTAAAAAAAAAGTTATTATCTCGCTCTCACTTTTTTTAAAATTCTTATTGGAAATACTTAAATATCGGTATCGGATTAAAAGCTTCGATTTGAATAATTTTGGATATTATTATTTTTTAATGAAAACGTCTGCATGTAGTTATTGAGTAAGCATGTTTGAGCTACTTAATTGAAAACCATTTTCCTGTTCGTTCCGAAGACTTTGATACGAGGCTTAATTCAGCCGAAATAAAGTTTCCATTGTGGTTGAACAGCTGGAAGAAAAGCAGGGGGGGAAATGCATCTTTCGTTTCGCTTTGAAGTCCCCTATTGAATTTGGCTAATTAAGGGCGGCATCTCAGATAAGTTCATTCTGAGGAATTTTTAAAGATTCTTCTAAAGAAGTCTTTAACTTGTGGCGTGCGTTCTGTGTTTACGTCTTCGCACCGTGGAGGGGAAACACAGAAGAAGACACCGTGATAATTTGGTGTTGACTTCACTACTGTGATTGATGCTGGTACACTGTGCTACACTTAATTATCTCGGTCTCCGTTTCCTTTCCCTCGTTTGGGAAGCGAGAGGTGCTCACCATTTCAATATAAAATTAAAAGTGATGAAGAATTAAAGAAATTAAATCCGGAATTTTTGTGCTAGTACGGGTGGCTAACCAAAACGGTTGTAGAATACAGCTACAAGTTCTAGACCCGACCTCATTGAGCTTCAGCGTTGCTTTCTGTGTTAAAACATTGCTACAGTTCTGTAGTCAGGGACAGATCATCCCTTAGAAAGACGACACCTCTTTTGGCTCGGCTTCGGTATGAACAGAGCTACCGATGCATGTTGGTATAAGAGACGCTTAGGGACGTCAGAGACGTTAACGCCAGCGAGGTCTAGATTAGCCGCACTTTAGAATTATACCATCGGTGAAGTCTGTATTAGCCGCACCTTAAATTGCCAAACAGGTCTCCTATTACCCGCACCTTAAATTGCCAAACAGGTCTCCTATTACCCGCTCGAGAGAGTGAGTACCACGTGTTATTAGTCATATCCAAATAATGTCTTCTCTGGAGTACTGGATGGATATAAGTTATTGCAGTTCATTTACATAAACGCTAAGACACCCGAGGTTAATTAACCAGATTAGAATATCACAAATGTTAGTATTGTCATTATCAAATATGTTTACCGTACCATCTTATGGCGTTTAATTTTGCCCATTTTACCCTAATATCAGAATATCGCGGGCGTTATTAGCTGTGTCTGCAACAGCCCCCATCTTCGGGTCAATATAGAGATTCTGTACGTGCCGGCGTAGACGAAATAAAACAGTCGCTTTCTGATGATAATGGCGCTAGAGAAAAGTCTAGATAATCTATTGTTCAGGTATCGAATCCTCGCCCCACCCATCCCATATAAATAGGCCGCCAAGTAGCCGCGCAATATTCAGCTAATCCGGAATTCGCGTTTCACTGACTTCATCCTCGGAGAAATAAGGTCCAAAACCACGGCCCCGACTGACCAGTCCAATCATGCTAATGGCTGGACTGGACGGGGCGGATCGCGTGGGAAGAGGCTAATCTCCCGGCTTAACTCTGAGAAAGCAATTTAATCAAGCTGCGTACAAAGTCAGCAATTCTATACTTCAATATGTCTTTCTGACAATGGATTCCACTCTGCTTAATTCCGTCCGCGGCCTTTGGCTAACACAGGCCGACCTAGAAGGCCCCCCTGGCGACTTTTGCCTAAATTAACCGCTGCTCTCCGGGCGGATTTCGAGTCTAAAGACCGGCAATTAGCAGCGGCTCTTGCGCCGTGATAATAGGCCGTCTCTCCATCTTCCACATGACGAGAACATTTCAACCGAAACGTTGTCGCCGCCGAACCACGTGACTCGCAATTCCTGTCTTCTTTTTTGACTTAAATCTCCGAATACTCGCCGCACTCCATTAGGAAATGAAAAAAAAAGCAAATAATTGATAGGAAATATTATAGAGAGACGGATGGACTCTCCTTATTATACGGCTATAAGGTCACTAAGACTGAAATGACATATTTCGAAATGGTACAGATGTCCAAAGTTAGGGCTTTTTTTTAAAAACCCTCATTTCGAAAAGAGACAGCGAGTGCTGGCTGTAGGACTGGGAGTCGAGCTAATATTGGGTACCATTTTAATACACATTGGTGATGTCAGATTAGCACCAGCCTTACTGTTTTTAAATACAGCGGGCCGCCGTCTCTCTCTCTCTCTCTCTCTCGTGGCATTGTTGACAGCACTCGCTGACATCTCACCTCAGGGCAGGAAGCCGCCATCTTGTCTCAGTCTTGATTGACAGCTGTCCCGTTGTGAAACGCCTGGCTTGAAGGTGCGATGGGTGGGCATCAAATTCTGTGCGAGACTCGTTGACATGACCAGGGAAGGGGGCCGAGGTCCTTAGCCGCTTAAAAATGGCCGAACATCTGTCGACGGTAATCTAGGGAGGAACCAGTCCGCTCGTGTGTGTGTGGCAGGATTCTTGATGACGGATGAATGGCGGACGGCTCGTGAAGTGGCAAAAGTCGATATCATCGCCAGACGATTGTGACTCTACATGTGGGTCCCGGTAAGTTTGTTCTTCAGGTTCTCTAGAACATCGCCTCACGGTGCCTCAGGAACTATTTGATCATGCAGCAGATGATGAGAACTCCCTACCCAGCATCACTACAGGTGACGAGACTTGGATTTATGGCTACGACCCAGAGACTAAGCCTCGGTCATCTCATTGGAAGACCCCGTCGTCTCCCGGACCAAAGAAAGCAGTTGTGAATAAGATGATGACGACTCTGTATTTTTTTGACAGTGAAGGTGTTGTGAATCACTACTTTGCTCCACGAGGTCAGAGAGTGTGAACTATTTGGTTTATTTGAAACACCTAAGAAACCTGGTTCAACAGAAACAGCCTGAAAAATGGAAGTCAGAATTTTGGATGTTGCATCATGACAATGCACCATCATTTTCAACTCTCTCCACATGAGAAGTTGTGCCCAAGCACAACATTCCACTACTTCTCTACCTATGTATTCACCGGGTTTGGCACCAAGTCGACCATAATCTAAAATGCGACTTAAAAACTGAAAACCATCTCAAAAGAAGAGTACCAGAGATGCTTCAGAAAATGGCAGGACTGTTGGAATCATTGTGTTCAATCAGGAAGAGTCTACTCTGAAGGGGATCAGTTTGCTTAACTGTGTTGTCCTTTAGTTTGAGAGAATAAATTTAGTCCTGGAACTTTTTTTATCAGACCCTTTGCCCTTTGTGTGTGTGTGTGTTAGGCAGGCCATCTACACTTTATTCATAAGTTCAACAGTAAAAAAGGAATAAAACAATATAATGGGAAATATAATTTAATAAATTAATATTTTTCACAGTATAGAAGATGAAAATGATGAAATAAAGACTGTATACTAATATTGAATATGCCCATGTAATTTTTAAGTAATATTAGCTGAATGCTGTTTCATGCATATAGGAACCTGCCAGAGTTCACCCTTGGTCTTTATGTACTTATCATTTTTCATACTTTTAATGTAGTTCCAAACATGTTCAGTAATATTAAGTCAAGACTTTGTGGAGGCCACAACGTGGGCGGTATGTTTGGGATCATTACCGCGTTTGGGTATGAACCTGCTTGTATCCGACTGCATTTGTGTTTCCTTTTATTCTTACTAAATTTCCAACATCCACCACGGCTGAGTTACACCCCTACACCCGAATATGACCCCCCCACTATGCTTTACTGTGGGTTGCCATCATATTTTCTTAAGCTCTTCTCCAATTCTTCCTATAACCGAAAATTTCAAACGTATTCACCTGACTTTGTTTCATTGTTCTTGAACCCAGTTTCAGAGTTGGGTGGCATATTTTTTTGTCGTTTAGCATTATTCCCTTTACGTAAAAAGGGGGGTTTCTGTCTGCCGTTCATCCATTAAGTCCGCATCATCTCAAAAAATCTCCGTACAGTAGAATCATGAATCCAAAACACTCTAAGACTCTGCCAGACCTTGTTTTTTTTTCTATCTCCTTGCTGGGCATCTTTCCATCTCTCGGAGAAGTTAACTTCAGGTGATGTCAATCCCTTTAAATTGCTTTCTAGACCATCCATAATTTCTCCTATCAGAAACCGAACCAGTATCTTTAAATTTCTTGATCGCCACCCCTTTAAATTCCGGTTGTGCTAATTATTTTCGTCTTGGGTTAGAATCTGTTAACGAAAAAATATCATTTTGTTGTTTTGCAATTTTATGATTCTGCCATTTCCGTGCAGTTATTATTGAGAGGAACCAAAACAAGCATTAGCGTTTTTTTCTCCCCAAGGTTGCCTAAGACTTTTACGCAGCACTGTATATATATATGTATAATAACTGAAATTCCGATACAAAATACAACAACTTTATATAAATCGCTCGAAGAACGTCTATAAGTCTTTACTAACCAAAAAACCCAAAAACTTACCAGTAAAAGATTAGTTTGAGTTAATTACCGGTCCTTAGAAGCAGGGATTGATGTACAGTGAAAAAAAGGGGAATTTATTGATTCATTATTTAATTCCTTTTGCAGAAGAAAATAACGAAAAAAAAAACAAAAACTTTTGCTTTGTTTTTACGAAAGAAAAATTCTTAACTTTGCCAAATGTTGGCTTATCTCGTCGGTAATAGAGTGGAAAGATAGATACAGAGATGGTCGTTTCGGTAATCTACTCGGCAGGTGCTAGCTCTAAGTGTTCCGGTGTTGTTGATTAGTTCGTCATTAAATCTAGGAAACGAGAGAGAGAGGGATGACGTCAGTACAGAGATAAAGATTACGTCAGTACAGAGAGAGAGATGACGTCAGTACACAGAGAGAAAGATTACGTCAGTATAGCAAAAGAGAGATTACGTCAGTACAGAGAGAGATGACGTCAGTATAGTGAGAGAGAGAGAGATTACGTCAGTACAGAGAGAAAGATGACGTCAGTACACAGAGAGGAAGATGACGTCAGTACACACAGAGAGAGATGACGTCAGTATATCAAAAGAGAGATTACGTCAGTACAGAGAGATGACGTCAATACACAGAGAGAGATGACGTCAGTACAGAGAGAAAGATGACGTTGGTACACACAGAGAGAGATAACGTCAGTACACAGAGAGAAAGATGACGTTGGTACACAGAGAGAGAGAAAGGTGGAGGGGTCGACGAGCTGGCAGAACAGAGGCGGGAACCGTGTGTCGACAACAATACATCAGCCGTGCAGATTCCCATTTGTCGATGAGAACCTACTCGCCGGCAACCGCATTCATTTCAAGTCTGGTTCGATCACGAAACCCTACACCTGTAAGGGATATTTCCCATGAAAAATGCGCACAGCAGAACTACAGAGCAGGAGCCCGGCCGACAGGACAAAGGGGTCGCTAATGTTTGAAGTAGGGTGAGGCTACGCGCCCCGTATTTGCTATTTAAAACAGAATTATTTCCTTTTCTATTATATCCTTGTGTTTTGTCGTCACACATCAAAAAGAAATATAAATACACCCCCCAACAAAAAATTCGATTTAGAATTGCGCGCGCGCGTGGTGTGTGTGTGTGTGTGTTTTAATGCTATAAGATTGAGCCCGCCTTGATTGCTCAGGTGTGACGTGTTCGCGACAAAGCCGCTGTAAATCGAACAGACGTCGGCGCGCGCGCCGTCCTTCACATTCACACGTTGCTGATCAAAGGAAGCGACGCCGCTAGGTGTGGACACGTGACGCGTCGGGAACGGACCGGGCCGGGGCAAGCTTCTGTCACCTTCTTCTCCTCCGTTCTCGGTTTTTATTTGCTCGATAAAAGAAGTACAGGAGTAACAGAATTATATGGAATCCGTCACCTGCGACAAACGGCTCGCGAACGTGCGACAGACGGAGCAGGAAAAAAAAAAAAAAAACACAGGTGCTCGCAGAAACCATAAAGGATGAAGTAAAATAAAATTCTACTTTTTCTTCGTTATCTTCTTGTCATCAACACTTCCATTACCACGCTCCGCCGCGAGGGGGCGGTCTGACGTCATAAGTAAGATGGCGACCTTGTTGACGTCACGCGAAAAGCAGGCCGTTAATTTTTCTGGGCCCTGCTTAGTAAACGCTGTTTCTTTATTGGTGTTCCCTTCGTGGGGAGGAAGTAGTTTTGTCACGCCAGCCGCGGACAAGTACCCGGAAATCCCCTACTAGAACTTGCGGGGCTCGGAGGGGAATGGTTGTAAAATGGCCGTGTCGAGGGAAAATGATCACGTGGAATTTTTGGGGAGGGTGAGGAACTGTTTATCTAGTTCCTCTCCCTTCATCACCGCGGGTTAAGAAGGAAACGAGGGTGGGCAAGGGGTAAAAGCGGGGAGTACAGCGCGTCGACAAACGGGCGAAGTCGGCCTCCCCCGCGCACGCCCCCCGCCCCGTCCGTAGTCGGTGCCGTGGAAATCCAATACTCGGTAGATATTCACCTGGTCCACGTCAGCATTTTACACTAAAAGGAATTAACACAAAGCACAATTAGGACCGCTGTGCTAAAAAAAAACTACTCATTGTTAATTAATTCTCACACGTAATTAGCGCTGCCAGCACGCCCCGGTAAACGGGGTCGTGATTACACGGGAAGTAGGCAAAACAGCGTAAATTTCCCCCCTTTTTTCGAAACCTTTCTAACTGGAAATTATTATATATATATATATATATGATATTTTACTTTGGTTCCCCCTCCCACCGCCCGGCTGAACTGTGATATCTATCGATGTTCTTTTTTCTAACAACAGCAGAAAGCGAACTCGTTTTAGCCGGTTTTACCCTATTGATTGATGCTAAGTTAATGGCAAACATTACGGTGTCTGGGGTGTGAAGGAGAGGGGGCGCTAATGTCCGCCTAATGCATAATTCTGTCTGACAACCAGCGCGACGGTTCACTTTGGAGTTGCATATTTTATGGAACTTTCACAATGGGGAGAAAATTCGTACACGCATTTATCACGTACTCATAGATGTCTCACTGTGATGATGATGATGATGATAATGATAAGGGGATACCTGGGTACTCCGGCAGGCAGGTGACAAGGAACCGTGGCATGTGCGAAACTAAGGGGAAGAGTCTCCGAGCGTAGATTTACCTAAACATCCTGCTCCTGGACAAATGGCCAACGCTCTCTGTGTCCGGCGCGTTTACCGAAACGTCAGCGCCACCTGGTGTCGGGGAATGGCGGCTTCACTTTTAAAAGGAAACTGCGTGAAAAATATGTATGTTACCGACCGCAGGTTTATCGTATTAACTACCACTGGGTTCGGGTTTAATGCTAAAATACCAAACACTCTCTCTCTCTCTCCATCTGTCCCCATCTCTCTCTCTCTCATCTGTCCCCATCTCTCTCTCTCCCCATCTCTCTCTCTCTTCTCTCCATCTCTCTCCTCTCTCTCTCTGACCACGGGTGCCCTTTTTTCCAGGGCTGTGATTCTTCAACCCAACTCACAACCCCGACCACTGGTAGGAAATACCGCTACCCATCTAGTTAAAATACAGGTTGTTTTTTCTTCTTTCAATAAATGGACTCGAGATCAATTTAAAAAAAAAAAAAAAAAAAACAGTTATTTAGGCATTTTGAATTCGTAAAGTTAAATTAAGCTGTCGGTACTGGGCGACACCGTTAGCTCTCCCAGCGAGAAGATCACGAGTCATAACTGTGCATTTGCGTGGGTTTTTTGACGTCAGAACTTCTTTCCACGTCATCGATGTGCGTAATTCTGTTGACTCCGTTCCGCGTTATCAGTTTCTTCGTTGTCCGCAGCTGCTGAACTAATCAGCCCGGTCCATATTCTTGTCATTTAACCCGACTAGCTGAAGTCGGAGGCTAATGCCAGACTCCCCTCCTTTTTTTTCCCTGCCCTCGTCTTCTGAAATCTCCAGAAAAACAGGATGTCTGTCTCCGAAGTATAAAAAATCGGAAACATTTAATTAATCCTTTCTTAGATATAGGTTCTGTGTTTACGCGTTGTCTGATGAGATGTGTTTACTGATGGGATGGGATGAGAGAGAGAGAGAGAGAGAGAGAGAGAGAGAGAGAGAGAGAGAGAGAGAGAGAGAGAGAGAGATAGCGAGAGAGAGAGAGAGAGAGAGAGAGAGAGGGAGAGAGACGAGAGAGAGAGCGAGAGAGAGAGGAGAGAGAGAGAGAGAGAGAGAGGAGATAAGAGATGATAGGCGAGAGAGGAGATGAGAGGAGAGAGAGGGAGAGGAGAGGAGAGAGAGAGAGAGAGAGAGAGAGGAGATGGAGAGAGAGGAGAGAGCGGGAGGGAGAGAGGAGAGAGAGCGCGAGAGAGAGAGGAGAGGAGAGAGAGAGAGAGAGGAGACGGAGGAGAGAGAAGAGAGAGAGAGGAGAGGAGAGGAGACAGAGGAGAGGAAAGAGGACGAGAGATCGAGAGCGAGAGAGCGCGAGGAGAGAAGGGAGAGATGACGGACGAGAGATGAGAGAGATGAGAGAGAGAGGAGAGCGAGCGAGAGCGAGCGAGAGAGAGGAGGAGGGAGAGAGAGGAGATGAGAGATTGAGGCGAGAGAGATGAGAGAGAGAGAGAGAGCGGAGAGAGAGAGAGAGAGGAGCGACGATGAGAGACGAGAGCGATGAGAGGAGACGAGCGAGAGAGGGAGATAGCTGATCGATGAGAGCATGAGAGACGCGAGAGAGCAGGTAGCGATGATGGAGAGAAGGAAGAGAGAGATTCGAGCGCAGAGATGGAGCTCGAGAGAGCTGAGAGATGGGGACTGCGAGAAAAGAATGCTTCGTAAATTACACACAAAAAAGGTTAGGTTGGAGAAAATTTTACCCAATACCCGCGGTATCTAAATAAGAGTACTCGTTCTCTCGTTTTCATAAATTTCATGTCGCGACGTCTAAATGTGTTGTTTCCGCAGACACCGCCGTCTCTCCCTGTAATTTGGCGGACGTTGGGCCATGACGTAGTCGAAGGATGTTGGAGGAAAACAGTTATAGATGAGAACCTGCATGTCTTTTTATTACTGTCCTCATAGCCAGGTGCTTTGAGAAAACCATCAGAGACAGACTCTCGCAGAAACGTAACAACGATGTTTCGGTTGTCAGGTGAAATAAAGTTGTCCTTGCTTTCCCAAATTTTACAGGGGGTATGAAGCCTTGATTTTCAGAAACTATCTACAAACGAGATTCACCTTACGTGAGCTAAATTAAAATGTAAGATACCTTACCTGGCTAAATTAAAATATAAGATACCTTACCTGGCTAAATTAAAATATAAGATACCTTACCTGGCTAAATTAAAATATAAGATACACTTACCTGGCTAAATTAAAATATAAGATACCTTACCTGGCTAAATTAAAATATAAGATACACCTTACCTGGCTAAATTAAAATATAAGATACACCTTACCTGGCTAAATTAAAATATAAGATACCTTACCTGGCTAAATTAAAATATAAGATACACCTTACCTGGCTAAATTAAAATATAAGATACACCTTACCTGGCTAAATTAAAATGTAAGATACACCTTACCTGGCTAAATTAAAATGTAAGATACACCTTACCTGGCTAAATTAAAATGTAAGATACACCTTACCTGGCTAAATTAAAATATATACATGATTCTAAACTTTATCTCAAATCTAAAGCTCTCACCGCATTGTCATAAGCACGTCGCCCCAACCCCGGATTACTAACCCTTTTGGATCTCTAATTTCATTAGCTTCCGTAACCTAAAGAAAATTTTTTCTTTAATTTGCCTCTGTATCTGTCTCACCTCCAGCAATATCTCGTTTCTCTATCTGCCAGCCAGCATCGCGGCGTCTGCGCTCCTACCATATATTATTAAAACCCCGCGTCGTTTGGAAGGGTAACAGGTGTTTTTCGTATTAATACCGTGCCGACCAGCTGCCCGCGCGTGTGTCTGTTCATTAGACCGCATTCTCATCAACCACAGCTTGGATACATTTTACATACACAAGTTTTTTTTTCTTCTTCTTTGATTGAGAGAGAGAGAGAGAGAGAGAGAGAGAGAGAGAGAGAGAGAGAGAGATGGAGAAATAATGGATAGAGAGAGAGAGATGACGTTAGCACAGAAGAGACAGACACAGAGAGAGAGAGATTGGCGGAGTTAAAAGCAGCTCTTCCAGTCTTGACGTCGCTTGTTTTGATGATATTTATTTAATTTTCTTTTTTATTAAAAAGAATCTACTTCGTGGCTCCTCTTCTGAAAGCGGCAGCTACGATTGTTTTGTTGGTTATCTGTCGGCATGGCAACTGCCCCACCCATTTTTGGCTAGTTTGCAATCACCAGTTTTGTTTATATATGGTAGTTGCAGTCTGTACGTTTTTTTCTTCGATATCCTCTACTTGGAATCTTCATCTTTTATTCATTCCATGTATGTATATCTCATACGTCTGTGTTTGTCTGCCTTTCTATCTCTTCTGCCTGCCTACAGTTTGTTTTACCTGTCCGTCTACCTGTCTGTCTACCGTTCTATCTCTTCTGCCTACCTACGGTTTATTTTACCTGTCCGTCTGTCCATCTACCTGTCTGTCTACCTTTCTATCTCTTCTGCCTGCCTACAGTTTGTTTTACCTGTCCGTCTACCTGTCTGTCTACCCTTCTATCTCTTCTGCCTACCTACGGTTTATTTTACCTGTCCGTCTGTCCATCTACCTGTCTGTCTACCGTTCTATCTCTTCTCCCTACCTACGGTTTATTTTACCTGCCCGTCTGTCCATCTACCTGTCTGTCTACCGTTCTATCTCTTCTGACTGCCTACGGTTTGTTTTACCTGTCCATCTACCTGTCTGTCTACCCTTCTATCTCTTCTCCCTACCTACGGTTTATTTTACCTGTCCGTCTGTTCATCTACCTGTCTGTCTACCTTTCTATCTCTTCTGCCTGCCTACGGTTTATTTTACCTGTCCGTCTGTCCATGTACCTGTCTGTCTACCGTTCTATCTCTTCTGCCTGCCTACGGTTTATTTTACCTGTCCGTCTGTCCATGTACCTGTCTGTCTACCGTTCTATCTCTTCTGCCTGCCTACGGTTTGTTTTACCTGTCCATCTACCTGTCTGTCTACCCTTCTATCTCTTCTGCCTACCTACGGTTTATTTTACCTGTCCATCTACCTGTCTGTCTACCGTTCTATCTCTTCTGCCTGCCTACGGTTTGTTTTACCTGCCTGCCTAGCGTTCTATCTCTTCTGCCTACCTAAGGTTTGTTTTACCTGTCCGCCTGTCCGTCTACCTGTCCGTCTACCTGCCTGTCTAAGGTTTTTTCAAATCTCCCCGAAGGTTTGACACAAACCGAGTCGTCGCTAAGGTCCATAATTATAAAGACGTCTCGGCGGTGCCTCCATTGGTTCGTCATCGTGCAGGAGGAACAGAACCTATTCACTGCTATACTCAATGGCGACATCAACCGTACAGTTTCAAACAGCAGCGTTTCCGTGACCATAGGCTGCTTCGTGAGGCCTCTGCTTAAAAACCGCCGTTTGTTTTTGTTTTTCAGATGTGGGAGGAAAGATCGAGCAGCCGGCGCGCCAGAGAGGCTTCGCGTAGCCATGGCGACTGAAAATCCGTTCGTGCTGACTTTCCCCATATCAATTTTCTGTTGTCTTTTTTTTAAAGAAAATAAAAGGAAGAAGGGGGGAAACGTTCTTCGACGTGGACTTTCAGAGGAAAAAACGGGGCAAATTCTTAACATATATCGGAATCCCCCCCCCCGGTCGACCACCAGAGTCCCCTAGCGGGGTCCGGTAACACTATACGCCAGGGTCGGGCTTCTCTGACCTCCAACTGCACGAAGACTTTAATGAGCATCTTATCATTTTAGAAGTTCTTACAAATCGCCACAGCAGCCCAATGTGGGAGCTGCGAGAGTAGAAAGGGGTTCAGTGTATTCCTCGATGGATGCCTCCCCCGGGCCGTACTCAGAAATCCCGGAAGGGGTTTTTTTTATTATTATTATTATCGAATAACTGAAAGGGGTGGTTGTGGTGAAAGCGATCGAACCCCCAATACTTCTTCGGTTAACCGGTCTTGCGGTTGTTGAAAGCCCCCTTCGTTACGCAAAATCGGGGCCGTACAGAGGGGATTGGTTCCCTTCCACTTATAACCCCCGAACTGAGCTGTTGCCGGTGGCTCCCCCTTATCGCGACCAGTCAGACCTAATCGAGATCCCGAAGCGGTGGAAGAGGGCGGGCACACCATCAACACAAAAATAGGGGCCTAATAGGAGAGGGTTACAAGCCAGATAACCCGCCAAAGAATATACCGCGGGTTTAGGTTAAGTTATTTAGACCGGGCAGCTCTTGCTCAGCCACCAAGTTCCGGCGGATGTGACGTCATCATTGCTGCTGTCTCCCACCAGCCCCAGCCCCGGAGTGGCGTCACGAGTGGCCTGCTGCCCCTGAATCACAGCTGTGACAACAAACCTCAACTCCACCCCCGAATTTCACACGACATTCGCTATACGATAAACTAATTTGTGATAACCATCGCATACTGTGCGCGCTTATCGTGTATATATGATTTCCCCTTCATCGCGCTGTACATGATGGTGTCAATCCGTAAACAGATGTATGGGAACGACGCTAAGTGGGTTCAGGATCAAACCCGGCGTGGCTGTCTGTCGTGCGCTTGAGCGATGGATGGGCAGCCAAAAGTAGACGGATCCCGACCGTAGCCGTACCGCTGGAGTCTTCGGGCCACCGGCGGGCGGAGGTGGAAGGAAGCTTGTAAATTCTACTTCGACCGCGAAATAAAAACGGACTCGAAACACGCCCCTGAGGCAGCCATAACGGTGCTCGCCAAAACGATCGATTTCCGTCCGTACCTTTTGGATCGGCCCCCCCCACACACACACACCTTTGTGTGTGTGGTGTGTGTGTGTCGATTCGTGAAGTAGCGATCGTTACTGCACTTGCTTTCCTCACTCCCTCGCGGCAGCGATGGAGACGGGGCGGGGCTGCCACCTCTTCACCTTTCTGCCCTCCCCCCTTTCCTCCACCCCAACCTCTCCTTTCTCGCGCACCGGGTGAGGTAAGGAAGGAAGGAAGTGGGGGGGGCGGGACCTACCCGTCGCATGCGTATCGGAATATTCTTACCTGCCGGGGAGAGGAGACACATGCGTGTAATTAGGGCTATTATGGTGTTAGCGAGGAAAGATCAAAGGGGAGACTCCGCTCTCCCGTTCTTTTTATCCCGGCCGTGTCGCCGCACATCAAAGACGTTGGCGTGCAGTTGTCGGCGGCCCGCGCGCGTGATGTTTTTTAATGTGCCGTGTACATAAATACCTCGGAAAATCCGTCCGCCATCGATCGCGCCTTAAAAGCCTTTAACGCTATTGATCCCTGCCTCGGAACAAGACCGGCTCCCTCCCGTCTGGACTCGCGCAGAGTCTCGGCCACCGAGATCCGTGCGCCGCGGGGCCCCGTAGGTAAATGAAAATCTGCTGAGAATTGTGTGTGTGTGTGGTAGGGCGATTTATGATTTGAATAACGGCCCCTCCCCCGGTGTGTGTGTGTGTGTTGGGGGGGGTGAGATAGATCATTTAAGAATAAAGTATCAGCCGAATTCCCCTTGATCGCTGTTTGATGATAGGAGCGATCCGAAACCCAGCGCTTAACTTACAGACCGCCAAGGCCGAGGACTCGAGTTCGATTCCCAGTCGGGGTTTGGCGCACGCGCACACACACACCGCCCGCTCCCCAAAACCCTTGTCCACGATTTCCTCTCGCTCTTCTTCATCAGCCGGCGGCGTGAGGTCTCCTCCTCCCTCCCACCCGGGCCGGGCACCTAGGTTTCCTCCCACATCTGAGAATGAAGGGGGCGGCCCGGGATGAACAAACGCTCTCTGCCTCTCTCACCGGGTTCTGCCTCCGACGTAGAGAGGTTTCCATCAACATCGCCTGATGACAGTCAATCGTCGCATCTCTCATCGATTCCTCTTCCGCTTTCCCCGATCACTCACGGGTGTCGCTCCCATCTCCCGGAGTGGGAAAGTCGGGCTCATGCATATTTATTTCCGAATGTCTGGTCAGCCCGGTAGCCCCCCCCCCCAACCCCCTTTTTTTTTTAAAAAAAAAAAATCAAAACAAGATGGACTCCGCGACCCAAACAGCGAAATCTGTCCGTTAGTTTTCTCAGCGACGACCTCGGATTTCCGTAGAAATGATGATGGAGAGGAAAAGACGAACATCAGCAACAACAATAATTGATGCGAGGTAATCAACGCCCCTTTTTCTTGTCCCCACCCCCCTTTTTTTTGTTGTTGTTAAGTTGTCGAAACAGAATTTGCTGAAAGTCACAACCTTGGTGTTCCGGGTTCAGCTTGGTTATCTTCGTTATCAGCTGCATCGCTTACTCCTAATAACAGTTAATAAACATCGCTCTCCTAATTGTTAGGTAATTTCGGGGAAGGAAGTCTGTAATCGCTGTTTCAGTCGCGCCTGGCATCCGGTGTAGGTTAAGGTGCCGGGAATTATGTATTTACTTACATTAAAGGGGTTTTTTTTTAAGGTTCTGTAAGTGGATAAAAAAATGTGGTTTAATATGAGAATTAGGAGGAGGGATCAGTTAGTTCTGTTTGTTCTCTGTTCCTCCCCTCTGGATAAACGATCCCGGATATCGGCTCTGCTGTCCAAGAATGTCGCTGGCAGCGCCATCTTCAGTCGCGAACGGCAGTGACGGCTTGCCTGCTGGCTACTTGCGATTCTGACTGAGGTCATGCCGTCGAAAGACCTACACAGTTAGATGTGTAATCCAAGCCGAGTGTGTGGCACGAACGAAGGTAGTTGGTGAGTCGTTCAGCTGGGCGAAGCATTAAGGACTTCCATTGCTCGGAAGGTTGGAATAGATCATGACGTGTTCTCTTAGCGCTCGTGACTTAAAGATGTACTATCTGCAGTTATGGGCCTTGGTTCACGTGTTTGTCATGTGAAAACTCTTGAACTTGTGGTTATTTGCAGATGAACAGAAAGCGTTTCCAGTTCCTTTCCACCCATTCAACATATATATATTTTTTAAAACATATTATTCGTGTTGTACTAAACAAATGCATTAATAGACGAGTCCTTGCGTTTACTATTCTTTTAGTTTTGAAAGAAAGAAAAATCAGCTTTAATGGTCATAATGTTTTACCTATGGCCAAGCGGTTGTCTGAAGGCCTGCAATAAATCGTCTAACTGGTTTGTCATCTTTATACCGTTTAACCATCCCAGCTAGACCCCCCCTGCGTGTGATCCTTGATGTTAGACAAGTAACGCAATTTTCCACAACTTCCAACATGTCGCTGTCTTTAGCGAGCCTGCACCCGGTATTCTAAGCGAGGCCTAACCGACGTCTTCACCGAGAGAGATGTTGAGCAGCTGACTGACACTTTTGCGGTTGCTTGACTACGACCGTTCTAAAAGATTTATGGAGGGAAGGATATCTCGTGACGGTGAACTGCGTGCTTTAATATCGAGGATGGAGGAGGTTTGCTAATATCTGAATTAAACAGGAAGGAAGGGCCAGAGAATTTTTCTCTCTGTTTCAAGAGCGTCAGCAACAAACCGCGCCGTAAGCAAGAAGCGCGACAGGAGAAGATAACTCTGTAGTGTAACTAAAAATGGTGCTAAACCAAATTTTTCACACCAAAAATAAATATGCCGCTAAGAGGGATAATTGTTTTGAACAGTTACGACCCCCTAAACTGCTGCTGACAGAGCAAAATTCGATTTCCTAAGTTGGTGGTGATGACGATAATCCCACTTTCAATATTTCCTTTGAAAAAAACGTTTTTGTGCGACTCTAACTTGGGAATGCTTCGTTTCGGAGAGTTCGCGTGCTGCCAGATCACGGCGCTGTTCCGTCTTTCTAATGGTTTCCGAATACTGAAAATTTAACTACATTTTCCTGTTGTTGTTTTTTTTTTAATTGGAGCTAATCTTTTGCAGGTTAAATATCTAGCAACTTTAAGACTCCTTTTCCTTTGTGTGTGTGTGTGTGTGTGTGTGTTGTACTATTTCAGAATTTAAAATAAAATCTATATTTAGCAATAAAAATTATTACAAATTTTTATTTTTTTTAATTTAAACGGAAATAAAATAGGAATCGACGAGAAAAGAAAAAAAAACTTACAACAACAAACAACAACAATATAATGATGATGATGATGATGATTTACGAGAAAAATAAATTCTTTAAAACCAAACGTGCAATTAAGTTTGTTTTTTTTAAATTTCCAGCAAATTAAAACCTACTGTCGTACTTCAGGGATGTCACGGGTCTAGTCGGCCCCAGCTCGAGCAGAAAGACTTTCCACAGGGTTCACTGGCTTGGTGGGATCGTTTGGAAACAACTGCGGGTGTGTGTGTGTGTGTAACTTCTCCACGCTCCGATGAGAGCCTAATCGACGGGCGAAAGAAGGCCGTGAGGTGACCGAGCTACTACTTATTTCGCTAAAGGCCGATCGATTCTCCTCCTCGCCGGCTGTTTTTCCGTGGGAGTTCGGCTAAGGAGAGGAGAAACGGAGGGGGGAGAAAAAAAAGATGGCGCCGCTTCACTCTCCGAGTTGGTTCCGGACGGTTGTCGCGCTGTTTCAGCCTCGTCTCCTTTCGAAAACCAACTCGTCGAGACAAAGACCGAAACCGCCAACAATTTGAATTTAACCCCTCCCCCTATCGGAGTTATCTCCCTTAGCCTCCAGTTAGCCAACAATTTGAATTTAACCCCCTCCCCCACACCCCTCTGAGTTATCTTCCTTAGCCTCCAGTTCGCCAACAATTTGAATTTAACCCATCCCCCCAATCGGAGTTATCTCCCTTAGCCTCCAGTTAGCCAACGATTTGAATTTAACCCCCTCCCCCACACACCCCCTCTGAGTTATCTTCCTTAGCCTCCAGTTCGCCGACAATTTGAATTTAACCCCCCCCCCGCCCAATCGGAGTTATCACCCTTAGCCTCCAGCCCTGGGCTGAGCATTCCGGATTTGCGAGTTTTCTGTAAGGAGGGGGCGATTAGTGCGCGAACGGGGGCTGGCTGCGAGCGGATGCAGTGTATATAATCATTGCACAAGGCCCTTGCATCCAAAGAGAAACAAGAAAGCTAAACTGCGATCACACGGGCTTTGATAAATCTGCAGCAGAGCCAGCCTCCTTGTAATTCTTTTTTCCCCCTCGCTAATCTCTAATTTTTGCAAACAGAAGCTTATTACGATGCGAGGAATCCCTTTGAAGGGCCCCCGCGCGCCCGATAAGTAGGGGAAAATCTACAAAAGGCGACACGCCACACAAAAGCCCTAAGAACGCTTTGAACTGGAAATTTATTCATTTCTGCTTCTCGTATGGCTTCCACTGTCCGCCGGATCGAACGCCGATGAGATCAAAGAGGCTCTGATCGAGATCTCAGCTTGTTCTTGCCGGCGTCGGTAGGGGGTGTGCGCGTGTGTGTGTGGAAGGGGGGGGGTCTTTCATATTTCCAATAAAATCGCCTCCGTCCGTCTGTTTGCCCAATTTGCATCACAAAGGGGCGGCGTCGCGCGGTACGAGACATCTGGTGTTCTGGGCCAGAAATCCCCAAAGTGTGGATCCCGCTTTCCCTCCCAAACCCTGCTTCGTGGGAAAACACCGCCCGGTACCCTCTCGGCCGGTCGGCGCAGGGGACTGGTTATCGTCGTCACCGGTTACACGCGAGGCGTCGATAACGAAAGTAGAAGAAAACCGGCACCCGATCGTCGATAAAACACCGCTCCTCGCGTCTTAATGGCGACGCCCGGCACCAGAATCCACCAGCGAAGGGGAGTTTCCAGGGGCCGGAGGAGGAGGAGGGGGGTGGGGAACTGGCACTCGAACGAATAAATGGAAACCGACTAATACAAAGTGCGAAGTTTCTCGCTCCGTTCCTTTCAAGTGCCAGATAAAGAGCGGAAAGCCCTAATAGTCGCCCCGCACCTTTCCAGTAGACTTGTTGTCGAACCCCTTAGGGCGCCACGGTTTCCTCCCTCTCCCCTCTTGCCGCCCTAGTCTTTCTTCGATCCGACCCACAACTCGAGGATGACGCATAGCGATGATGGCAGCCGTGGAACGCAAGAACCGATGATGTATCCATGACGTGGACGGCCTGCCGCCCAGGATGGGTGTGTGGACGAGAAAACGGGCTAAAATCGAGCGATATGAACGAGATTTTATTCAGCAACATCAGGGGGGGCACTAAATATTAACAAGTAATCCGTAGTTGCGACCGCAGGAGACCTACTCTGCGTAATGAGCGTCCTGGAGTAACAATTTCCGTAGGATAATCCCAAAATGTCGGTCAGCTAATCCCCCCCATCTGTTTAGGGAAAAGGGATTAAGGAATAGCACGAGATATCGACATTGCCCAAAGAGTGTCTGTGAACGAACTGCAATAGGCGTTTTGCTAACTTGCCCTGATTTGCCAACGGGGTTAGGGTTAACATTTCTTCCATCATGGACGTTGTTATTCAAGTAAACTGTCGGATACGGTCGCGGTTATATTCTACACCGTTCACGGTATTAGAGACTTCGTATTAATAATAAATAGATGGTGTAAAAGTGGCGAGTGGGCCGGCCTGTTACCCGAGTCTGCTTAATAAAACCAGGAACTGCGGTTTTCGAAAGAGAAAAGCTGTGTGTGGGTGGGGGGAGGAATCGGCCGCAGAGGTTCGGTGAACCGGAAACGCAACTCTCCGTCAGGTGTCACGTTTTACGACATTAAGTTTACTCGGTATTTCAAAAAGCTAAATCAAGCGGAGCAGCGACAAAATCCCTCTGTGCGCCACCTGCCCCTTCAGATCCGCGTATCGCTCTACGATTGTGTTTATTAAATATACAGCAAACTCGACACAAATACTAATCATGGCTTCTAAGATGAGGTCCAAGCGCACGCAGGTGGCATAAGCACACAGTATTACATACTCACTGTAAATTAGTATAATTTTATTGTGCTAAGTCAAACTGTGGGACGTGATAACCGCCCATAAACCTGGCGAAACGAAGCACTGTCTCCAGAAATGCACGAAAGAAATTTGCCACCGGGAAGATTTTCGCTCCAAGTTACAAGTTTTAAAATACCTGATCACCAAATTCCCGTTCTATTTTCTCCGCACAGTCTTCTGAACATGTAAAGGGGGCGGTGGTGGGGCGGTTATTGGCAGGGTAAAAGGGTACACAGCAGATAAGAATTTTTCTGTTCTCTGAATGCACAAGAATCTGACCAATACACGGAGTAACCGAGGTATTCAGAAACGACGTGACGTCATAGCTATCATTATCCAACAGTGACGTCATAACTACCAATATCCAACAGTGACGTCATAACTACCATTATCCAACAGTGACACCATAACTACTATTATGCAACAGTGACGCCATAACTACCATTATCCAACAGTGATGTCATAACTACCATTATCCAACAATGACGCCATAACTACGAATATCCAACAGTGACGCCATAACTACTATTATGCAACAGTGACGTCATAATTACCATTATCCAACAGTGACGCCATAACTACCATTATCCAACAGTGATGTCATAACTACTATTATGCAACAGTGATGTCATAACTACCATTATCCAACAGTGATGTCATAACTACTATTATGCAACAGTGACGCCATAACTACCATTATCCAACAGTGATGTCATAACTACCATTATCCAACAATGACGCCATAACTACGAATATCCAACAGTGACGCCATAACTACTATTATGCAACAGTGACGTCATAATTACCATTATCCAACAGTGACGCCATAACTACCATTATCCAACAGTGATGTCATAACTACTATTATGCAACAGTGATGTCATAATTACCATTATCCAACAGTGACGCCATAACTACCATTATCCAACAGTGATGTCATAACTACTATTATGCAACAGTGATGTCATAACTACCATTATCCAACAGTGATGTCATAACTACCATATCCAAAGTGACGCCATAACTACTATTATCCAACAGTGATGTCATAACTACCATTATCCAACAGTGACGTCACAATTACCATTATCCAACAGTGATGTCATAACTACAACAGTGATATCATAAGAGACGAATTCCACGGCCCTTTCGCTCTTTAATCCATTTGCTGGCTTCATGTGATGATTGTTTCGGGGTATCGATATCGAACCCTTCTCAAGTAGGCTCGGCCAGGCGTCACGCACGGGCAGCCAGAGATCATCTCTTACAGAAGAGTAAGGTAGATAATAAATCTTTTTTAAAAATGTATATAAGGATGAAGATTTAAAATTCGCCTGGAGAGAAAGGGTGGGAGGGAAGAGAGTAGATATTTGTTCTGGCGAGTTATCGCGGACGTTCGGAAGTAGAGAGGGTTTTTAAATCTCGACCAGAACCATCGTGGCGGATCCCCCCCCAAAAAAACAGAAAAAAAGGCGACAAACAACAACAAGTTGGCCCCTTTCTCCAGAGAGACGCGCTAGCTATTTGACCTTGCTGGCTGACTGGGGAGTTTTTGGCCCCGATCCAAGCCGCTCCGAGATCGCGGTAGTGTACACATGTGGTGCCCAAAACATTCACCGAATTTTCGAGGCTATTAAGTATTCCGCCGATACACAAGTTTATTGTTTTCTTTTTTGTGGGAGGTGGGATATATATATATATTATTTTTTTTTTTTCTTTTAAGATCGCATTAAGGCATATTGGCCAGGCGCTGGGTCACGTGTCATCACACACACACACACACACACCTTCTCGCTCTAGTGGCCGGAGGCGAAGATGACAAGGCCCGTAACTCGTTAAAGAGGCCGACGACGGCGTTAGCGACTCTTTCCGGTTTCGGGCAAACACTTCCGATTCGGTCTACCGGATCACTCTCGAAGTGTTGGAAGTCGCTCTTCTCGCAACCGAGCTGCTTCCCGCTTTTCCAGGCAGTCTCTCTCCCGAGAACCGCGGGACGACAGACCTCATCTCGCCCTCTTGAACTGGCCACCAGAGCCAGGAGATTTACCACGTACTTCTGGCGTCTACAAGACATGTGCAGATGATACGATCGTAGGAGAGAGAGAGACAGAGATATGGATGGAGAGAGAGAGAGAGAGAGAGCTAAGGTCTCGCCCGCTGTTGCCAGAGTTTAATATAGATAACTAATTACGAAAGTATGCGTTTTAGTTGTGGGGTATAGCAGAATAATTCAGCCCTGATTCTTGACAGGTCAGTAACTGGGAAGGTAGATAGGTGGCTGGTCTCTTCATAATCGCTGTATCGTATTACTTCACTATTATGCGCTACACCATGCAACAACCTCCTTCGCGGGTTTGAGCCCACGATTCCCGCCTAGAACCGTCGCTGTTCGCAATACCGCGGTAATAATAACCCGAAACGTTAAGGCAGAGGACGGCTCGTAAACTATCCCTTCCGCAGTCTTCTTTTCTCGGCGATCATGTGACGGGTATGAGAGGGGGGTGGGTGGGTTGTCAAACAGAGTTCAGTGCGGCAGTCAGTCAGTCGTTCGCCCGACTAACCGCGGTAATCTGAATCCGCCTCTCGCGGTTGACGGTCAGCGAGGTTTCCTTTATGATGCTTCGCCCGTAACTGCGCGTGACGAGAGGAGAGACTCCCCAAAGTAGGCCGAAGGTTGTCTGGCAGTCACGGAGGGGAAGTCGCTCTCCTGTGGAGAAGACCCAGAAACGCCGTCGTCGCGTCACACTGGCGCGGGGCGCTGTATGCCAATCTAGATGTACGTCATAATTGTCCACGATGGCGTAAATCTACGGCCTCTGGATTGTTCTAAGTCACCGGTTGTTGTCTGTCTACCCTCTCTCCACAAGTGCTCAAAAGCGCAAGATGGCGGTGTCCAAAATACCGATATGAAAATAATTATTTCACAACCGAGACAGTAATTTTAGCAATGAATCCAAATCATGAATCAGTAGTGACATAAGTTAAAAACCAGCGGACTTAAGAGATATCAGCGAAAAACTATTCTAACAAGCCTTGCAGAAAGTTTAGGCAATTTATCATTATGTCCTTTAGTATTTTTATTTAAAAAAAAAAAAATTTAAAATTCTTTAGCAGGCCCGCTCAACGTTCTTGCTAATGTTAACGAGTCAGCTTATGTTATAATTATGTTATGTAGAAGGACAGCAAAGTCTCCAGACTTATATAGAGATTTCTCAACTTAAAACCAGCACCCTCTCACAAACAAGAGACAACCAGGCCTGCACCGCATGCTCCAGATGTGGTCCAAACAAAGTTCAAAACAAGGGAACGAGCGCTTCTGGGTCTGTCAGGTGAATATGTTTTAATTAGGAACTCCGAGATTCTACTCGTACTACATTATCACCTGACCATTTCGGTTTATACGTTGAAATAAAATCGTCATCCAAGCTATAGGCATTGTTGTAATTTCTGTTGCCCGTATGATTAAATTTACGCTTGAAAGTGGTAACTTTATTGGCCGCTTGGTGGCGCGGTTAGACGTTCTATTTAAATCATTTTGAAGTTGACTTGCATCAACGCCAGCATCAGCTTCACCATGTATAATAGTGTGACGAGGTCCGCGAATGTTCTCTGGTTTATTAAGCGACCAAGTATCAGTGTCCTTAACATAAACAGGACGGGACCGAAATAGGAGCCCTGGAAGACGCCACTGCTGATAACAAGTATGAAAGATGTATCACTATCTAAAGCAGTGCATCAGAGAGAGAGAGAGAGAGAGAGAGAGAGAGTTCATTTGGTGGCATTAATCTAAGTAACGATGGATGGATGCAGGCTGCTTCCATCCATCCCTTTGACATCTAAAATTATCTCCAACTCCCAGCTATGAAGTTGATACTGTGGTGATAATTCCTGCTGTTTCATCTCGCGGCGCAGCATCGCTCGAGCGAGGATTCGCGCTCAGATCGGGTGCTGAGGATGCTGTCGAGTGTTTCTCCAGTATACTTTGGGAAGATGCCTTAAATTGTTTTATTTAATCCGGATTTCGTCTCATACGGGTGTTCGCTGACATCGTTCTCCCTTTGTTTTCAGGACGAGACTTTTAACCGCAGCCGGGGGGGGGGCGCTGGGTGGCCGGTTTGCGGATCGAGACAACAGAAGCTGATGGAAACTGGGCCTCCGAAGAAGAGAGGGTGCGAGTCCACACCCGCCCCGACTCAGCAGTCCGCCATCGCGCGCGTTCTCGATCGCCATAGCAACTGGCGCATACAACAGCAGCGAAGCAGTTCTATCCCACCACCCCGGATCCTGTTTCCCATTTAAGTCATGGCCCGGACTCCCCTCCCCCTCGTCTTAAATCGCTCTGCTTATCGCCAGAGCCGCTTATCTCGCGCCGACACGAAGCCCCTTCGCCCCTACACCTGATCATCCGCCGTAAACAGATTCGGATGTCGGCCATTTTTCCCCCCTCCTCTGTCACGCGCGGCGCTAATGAAAGACAGGACGCGTTTTTCCAGCCGTCCTTTCGAACGACCCCTGGCGTTGTCGTCAGGTTTGTTCTTTTTTTTTTGTTTTTTTTTTTCTCTTTTTATCTTACTGAAAGGCTAAACACCGAGAAAGACGAGGAACCAGCTGTCTCTGTTCACAGCTTGAGCAACAGAGAAAAAGGGGTTACCTCCCTTTATTCGGAAAAAAAACCCTGGCTTGCTGCACCTGACAAGTGACCGCTACTCGAAGGTCTCTTCAAAGTTCCACGTTTGTTAATTCTGACAACAAGTTTATAGAACTCACCTTTTCCAGGTAGAAATCCTGTGGGTTTAAGTCCATTCTGGGCAAACTTTGGGTCCAGCTGACGTCATAGAACCCATGCGGACGTGGATAGACGGTAACAGGAGCACTAATGTAATTTGTTGTTGTTTTTAAATAATGGCTAATACGGTTTTACAGGGCGACTGGTTGTGGGGTAAAAAGACAATAGGGATCAGGATGTTTTGGGGGGTGTTTGAGGGGTTAACGACCCAGCCCAAAGACCCTACTTTTATTAAACCGCTACTTGCTCCAAGAGCACTTAAATAATTCGACTTTAAATGACTTAGTTTATTCACCAGTTGGTCGCAAGGCTACAGTTTACCCACTCGCCCGTCTTCTCCATCCTAACGGAAACCTACCCCTATCCTTTCCCCTCCCCCCTCCCCAGACACGATCTGTTTGTTCAGCAGCAGCAGCAGCAGATAGCCGGCTAGAGTCGGGAGCCGTCGTCAGGGAAAAGTCGACGGGCCGCTTGTTTGTTTGTCCAACTCCGATTCTATCGGCGATGTTTGCTCTTCCCTTCCGCACATCTCGGTTCTCATGCGCTATCCACACTCTCCTGCCCCTCCCCCTGCCAGCCTCCGGCGCAAAATTCTTACACTCCGTTTTCCCCCAATGGTTATCTGCCTTCCTACTTAGTCAGTCCAAGTTCAGAGTTAAATTTAATTCCTTGTTTATCCATCGGAAAGTAGGAAACAGCAGCGATCGCGGTAATGAAGTGACTTGAAATGGTGAATAATGTAAAAGAAAATCGTACGTAATTTTATATCGGAACCTTAATATTAGGCCGTTATAAAAGTTTTGCTGGTTTTTTCCCCCACAACAATAAGACTTTGTATCGTTGCTGGACGAGAAGTTTATTAATCAAACTAAGTTCCATTACAATCAATGCACTTCTGTCAATGAGTTACAGGTGCATTTATACCATTTTTTAAAGAAATCTGGATTTCTGGAGGCGATAAACTGTTGGAAGGCAGTTTTAATCGCTGCTCGGTTGGAGGATTCCATATGCAGGAAGGCTGTCGAGGTGTTTGAAAAGGTGGTAGTCTGTGGGAGAAAGGTCTGATGAATAGGCTGGGAGAGGGAGAACTTGGTACCCCAACGTGTTCAGTTTCCGAAGAGTCACTTTTACAATGTGAGGATGACCATTGTCGTGGAGCACGATTGGGATGCCGGCTGTCATTGGGAAAGTCTGATGGACAACGTTTAATTCACAACAGTACCTTTCAGCTGTATGGTTTCAAGAAGTTATAGTGGATGACACCAGTTGCAGTCAACTGGACAGTGACTATGATGGCTGGGTTTTGGAATGTGGTTAGGTGCATTTTTACAGTTGAGCCACTGTGCTGATCGTTTACGATTGTCGTAAAGGATCCATTTTTCATCACACGTAATGATTCTGTCAAGAAATGGGTCATTTTTGTTTCTTATAAAAAGCAAACCAATCAACGATTTTGCTGTTGTTCATTCAGCTCATGAGACACCCACTCATCAAGCTTTTTCACCCATCGATTGTGTCAAGATGCCGGGAAACAGTTGCAGTGCTTACGTCTCGTATTGTTTTTCTTGGATCGGCTTCAACCGAGGCTTTCAAATGGTCGTCATCACAGCTGGAAGGACGTCCGCTATGTTCCTCATCTTCAAGGCTCACATCTCCTGATCAAAACTCTGCAAACCATTGTTGTACCGTGTCCTCGCCCCGTGCTTGCTTAATGTTACGAGTTGCCTCGCTCGCTTTGTGGCCCGGTTTGAACTCGTGAAACAAAATGCCATGTAAAACTTTTCTATCCAAGCTTCACTCAGAACCCTGAAGCAAATATCCATTTTATGATTTTTAAAAAGGTAGGTTGTGCATGATGTATTCCAAAGCACAGGCTACAAAACGATATAAAACTTATCTGCATGCATCTTCACAAACATGCAAAAACTGAACCCCAAATTAACATAATATAAAAGCTGACAGAACTTTTGTAACGACATAATATATCCCGGATATCACGAAACCTTTATGTACATCCTACTAACTGCAGAGGTACACTGTAATTAATTTTTAATATCCTTTTAAAAAGAAGTTAATATATGTAAATACTATTAGATTTGTTTTCTAAATTTGACGTTTGAGCAATTTTCTGATTTGACACCGTGGACAATTTCAAGATCTTTTGGCATCTAGGTGGCCGTAAGGACAGACTAGCTGAAGTGCCACCATGGATTGACATTCGAAAAGAACTTAGCAACGCGACCCCAGAGAAAGAAAGAAAAAGCGTAGAGAGAGGCGACAACTTAAGTCTGATAATGAGCGAGGAATTAGTCATTTTCTGGAGACAAATAAAGACACTCTCTGGCATCATACTCGAGCAACGACTCTCTCTGATGTCCAACAGATAGCATTTGAAACAAAACAAGGAATAGTTTATCACCAAGTAATTTTCATATATTATTCAACACATTCGTTATCTGTGAAACAGGTGGACTCTTAAGAACGATTTGCTCTAGCGACTGGCGTTATCCCTCCCTTTCTCGAATCGCAGCTGCAAACCTTTATTCCTTTTTCTTCTTTCGACGACATGAAACACACACTCTCTCTCTCTCCATCTTCTCCCTCTCTCGCTCTCCATCTTCATCTCTCTCTCTCTCTCTCTCTCCATCTTCATCTCTCTCTCTCTCTCTCCATCTTCATCTCTCTCTCTCCATCTCTCCCCTCTCTCTCTCTCCATCTTCATCTCTCTCTCTCTCTCTCTCTCTCTCTCTCCATCTCTCCCCCCTCTCTCTCCATCCTCTTTATCTCTCTCGATATAAATATATCACTCACACGCAGTTCCTTTCCCAACCAAGGTAAACAAACCGTGAATTCATTAATAGCTCAACACCTGCCGTTCGTAAGACCTACTTTACGAGTTCTGAGAACCGAAACACACAGCCACCCACCACCTCCCGCTTTCCCGCGATGATAGAAGGACTTCCCACGCGAGCCCTCCTCTTTGGTCCTCCCTTTACCGCCATCACGCTCATGAAGACGCGCGGTGTTGTAAGATGGGAAATGAAGAGAAGAGGAAAGGGAAGAGTAGGGCCGGTCTGGGGGAACCAACCATAATCGTTATCCGCTTGAACCGAGACCATTGCTCCAGAAATCGGTGGTTTTACACCCTTTACCGACGGGGGGGGGAGGGAAGCGACTATTCCCGGGGCTGAGGGGGGGGCGCTAGTTACAAACAAACCCGGGAATTACTCACGTGTCCTCCTAATCCGGATTCTCGCGCTTAGTTCAGGAGAGGGGAGGAAAAAGAAAGGTGGGGGTGGTGGGATGGGAGAGGAGAGAACAAAGCAGCCGATCGGGGCCGGGCCACGAACACGCTGGCAATAGAGCGGTATTTGGGTGGGGGGCGGGCGGCCACTAGATCTGTTCTCCGATGTGGTCGGGGGGGGGGGGTTATTCCTTAAAACCCGGATCACGTTGCTGTCACTGCCGACGTCGCGTCTCGTCTCAAAGCTATAACGCTAAAGCGAAGAAGCAAGATGTCTGTTTATGGGTTTACTTTAAAAAAAAAAAAACATCATTCCGCTTTAATTCTATCGATATTCTCCAGTGATGCAGTATAGAGGAGAGAGAGAGAGCTTTAAAGACGTTGCCACAGAAACCCGGAAGAGTTACCTCCCCCTTTTTTTTTTTTATCTCGTTGCACTCCCAACACGATATTGCGCCGTGAAGTTACCGTCAAGTCGCTTTAATAATAAAGGAAATCAAATAAACCGCTTTAGGGAGTTCTTTTCTGTTTTTTGTTGTTTTTTTTTTTTAACCAGGGCTCGGATCGACCCCCTTCCGGCCGCACTCGATTTCTCGGTTCCTACGACTCAGCTTTAACCGAAGGGGTTTATGGGTAATCAAAAGATCGTGAACGCCTCTTCTTCCGTTCTCCCCTAATCACAATTCCTTGCCAGAATCGCGCATAGAAACGTACAGGGCATTAATTGCGATTTCCAGCACCCTGCATCACTACAGACCCCCCCCAGCGAGTTGTTTCCACGGATGTCAGATTTAGTTCGTATCGAGAGAGAGCTCGGGTGTCATCTCGTTGATCCCACATCGCTTCTCGTCGATAACCAGAATAATTGCCAGCTCGTGCCGTGCTTCTGTGTAAATGTTAATGGCGCTCATTGTTGACGACTGCTGCTGCTGCTGCTGCTTTATTTGGTAGGGGGACAAATGGCACCTAGAAACGAAATTGCATATGAAACGAGGCTGTCGTTCATCGTTGACCTTCACAAAGCCGAATACTCCCGGAGAGGATGGGGAGGGGGGAGGGGCGCTGGGCGCGAGTGGTCCTTCAGCAACTTTAAAGGGCGAGGGGCGGGGTGGGAGAAGGGACCAATCGCGGAGCAGGAAGATAGGTTGGCGGTTCGAGAGTATAGAACAAGCTCTCTCTGACCACTGAAAGATGGATGAGGCGGGCTGGACTGATTGGCCGCTGGAAAGTAGGTAGCGCGACTGTGGGGTTGAATCCCGATCGTGTTGATGAGAACATGAACTTTGAGGACGTTAGTCCAAACCTGACATTCCAGGCATCTTCTCTGGAGCTGAGCGACGTTAATTGTGGGAGTAACCGGAGATACCCCAGCCAGGACCTTCTGGTGGAGAAGAGCGAAGAAACCATGCCGTCACGGCCCCGATCGGGAATCGACCTCCAGTCCTCGACCACGGGAGGGACCAGATTTTCATTTAAAAATCAATAACTTTCAAATACGCCATTATGGTTTAGCCGTCTGTATACCTGCCACCTGTGGCGTATTCATGCTCCATTACCCCTCGAATCTGCAATGTTCACCCCAGGTTGAGCCACGTGTGTCGACCAAATGCAGTCACGCCACCTGGCGGTTCTAGGCCCGACCAGACAGTCTGGGCAAGGCGGGCATGCGGAGGATTAGACGGGGACCCCGAATAGAGCCGTGGTTATTTACGAGTACTGACAATAAAGCGAACAGGTCTGTTACACAATTCCACGTGGTAATGTTTTAAAAATAAATTGAAGCTGTCTCCCTTTGTTGTTATTTTAAAACCGCCTTCTGTACGTCATTGTATAGCGCTGTCTCCATATAACCCAGCCCCCCCTCCGCTGTATGCGGAAGAGAGAGAGAGAGACAGAGAGAGGGGGGGGCGCTAATAAGTCCGTGTCTTTTCGGCCGGAATCCCCCCCCCCGCTCACGTGTGTTGTTTATTTCCAGCCAGTTTGCAGTCACCCCTCGGGGATCTCGCTCGGCTGAAGACCCTTTCACCACCGCGCCCGTCCGCCCCCTTGTATTCGACAAGAGACGAGCTTCGTCCCAAGCCCCGGTTGTTATCGACCGCTACGAACTTTTTAAAAATATATTTTATGATCGTCGACATCAAAGGCCTGCAGCGGAATGACTTTGGGCAGGTGTCGGCGATTTATTTACCGGGCTCGGCCTCCTTAAAACCTTAAATCGCTGCCGTTCAGGGCGCCCCCACAAGATCCCGACAGTCCGCATTGTGCAACCTTCTCTACTTACTTAATTGCTTTATTTCGGGTTAACGAATATAAAGGGGAAGGGAAATAGTCGGACCTGACACAAAGCGGAGGGATTTCGAGTAGAAAGGGAAGCAAAAAAAAAAAAAAAAGTTATAATTTTCCTCGCTGGGGATGAATGTAACTGATAAGGAAATTCGGAGCCGTCAGTCCACCAGCGCACGGCGCGGGGGAAATAAGCTTTCTATGGTTGACACAAATGGCCTTCGGACGTCTGTAATTACGTGTCCCCCCCTAAAACCGAAGCGGTGTCGTTCGTTTCTCGAAGCTGAAGTTTTCTTGCGAAGGAGATCGAGCAATTACACGGCAGATTGTCCGCGGTTTGACCACGTGAGGACTCCATCTGGCGACTGACACCCCCCCCTCGGCAATCCCCGGAGCCACAAAAGCAGAACCTTCGTTCGAGTCCGGAAAGTTGACGTCAACTACATGTCCGGAAATTTCTCATTTTCGATCGAAATATAATAAATATACTGTAATTATTAAAAGTACTAACTTCATTCTGTTTGTTTGAATTGCTTTTGCAGCTTGGTATTTATTTATTTTTTTAATTTTAAAATAAGTTGGAATGCTTTTTTGTTTTTTTTTTTTTAAATAATGGCATTTAACAAGAGTTGTCTCCCATGATTTCTAGGCGGTCAGCCGACGTAATGAGTCACGTGATGGACAACAAAAAAAAAATGGCAACGCACAGTCAGCTGGGAAGTTTGGTTATCATCAAAGAAGAAACCGTGTGAAAGGTGGTGACCCCGACAATGGGATTCGAAGGCAGGGGCTTAACCGTAGCAGTCCTGTCGATAGCCGCCGGGCCACCGCGAAGTCCGAAAGGATTCTATTTGTGATTTTTTGCCTTTAGTAGCTTCTGCTCTTATTCAAACTTTAAAACGAGTCCCTCCGATTATTGTTCTCCTTCAAGGCAACCAGGATCCAGAGCTAAACGAACAGCTGCCATAATTCGGGCAGTGCTCGCTGCCACGAACTCGTGCTATCGTTCACATTCGGTATAGTCTCAGCAAGAGAGTTAATCCTCGTTTCAGTGAATGGGGCGAGGAACTTTTCAGGTTGGCTGGAGAGAGAAACAATTTCGGTTCTCCGTGTTGATAAACTATTGATTGGTCCCTATGAAAACACCGAAGATGAAAGTGGGCTCTCGATTCGATAAGATCCTGGGAAACAATCGAAACTGAAGTGGGACCCGCGCTGGAGACTCGGAGACCGCAGAATTGAACCTATTGTTTTTGCCGCCTACATCGGTCCGGACTTTATCCTTACTCGCAGCTATGTTTGCTTGTCAGCATCTGTAATGTTTGTGTTTGGGGAGGGGGAGGTGAAAGGGTTAGCGGTTTCTTTGAAAGTACACAGCTGGCCCTGACTTCACTGACCGTTATCGTATCGACAGGCTACAGGCGGCATTTGCCAGATTCTGAAAAACAGAGAGCGAATTGGGGCGTAGGTCTGATTAGAGAGAGAGAGAGAGAGAGAGAGAGGGAGAGATGATGTCATTCCAGAGGGAGATGGAGAGAAGGAGAAAGAGAGAGATGACGTCATTACAGAGGAGAGATAGGGAGGAGAGAGATAGATGATGTCATTACAGAGAGATGGGAAGAAGGGAAGACAGAGAGATGAAGTCATTACAGAGAGAGATGGAGAGAAGGGGAGAGAGATGACGTCATTACAGAGAGAGATGGAGAGAAGGGGAGAGATGACGTCATTACAGAGAGAGATGGGGAGATAGATGATGTCATTACAGAGAGAGATGGGAAGAAGGGAAGACAGAGGGATGACGTCATTACAGAGAGAGATGGGGAGATAGATGATGTCATTACAGAGAGAGATGGGGAGAAGGGGAGAGATGACGTCATTACAGAGATGGGGAGGAGAGAGATAGATGATGTCATTACAGAGAGAGATGGAGAAAAGGGGAGAGAGAGATGACGTCATTAGAGAGAGAGATGGGGAGAAGGGGAGAGAGATGACGTCATTAGAGAGAGATGGGGAGAAGGGGAGAGATGACGTCATTACAGAGAGAGAGATGGGGAGAAGGGAGAGAGAGAGAGAGATTTTAGATTGTCACAGCTACTCCATAAAACAAAACAGCGATTTATAGAAGATTATAGTAAATTATTTTTCTTTTCAATCCTAAAGTATTTCTTTTTTCTAAATATATAAACTAAGGTTTTACTTATATATTTCTATCAGTACTTTTTATCCACATCTTTTCTTCGGGACGCGGTTTCAAAGGCCCTTTCGCCGAGTACTAATAACTTATTTTTCAAATTCAGCTGACTGGAATATTGTTTCTCATCTCGCTCAAGGCCCCGAAGCTCAAAAAAATTTGCCGCCAGAACATTTTTGACTTTTTGTTCAAAAGTCTTTATCCCACCGCATTTGTTCAGTAATGGCTCGTGTGAAAGCATTGTTCTGGCCAGACACCACATGCGGTGTGTAAATACTGTTCGGCCGGCCCGGTTAGATGGGAGCTTTGTTAATCGTTTCCATTATCTATGGTTAGATTTACCGCCGTCGCCCCCTCCCCCGCGGACAGGGCGTTAACAACAGAATTATACAAATTCGGCCTGTTTGGCAGGTTTATCCAATTATTACTGCAGCTCTATCGCTATATATACAGAGAGAGAGAGAGAGAGAGAGAGAGATAACTTTAGTACATAGAGAGAGAAATGATGTCAGTATATATATATATGACGTCAGTATATATGTACAGAGAGAGAGATGACGTCTTATATATATATATATATATATATATTACAGAGAGAGAGGATGTCAGTATATATGTACAGAGAGAGAGATGACGTCTATATGTCTATATATATATGTACACAGAGAGAGAGAGGACGTCAGTATATATATACACAGAATGAGATGACGTCAGTATATATGTACACACAGAATGAGATGACGTCAGTATATATGTACAGAAAGAGAGATGACGTCTATATGTCTATATACACAGAGAGAGATGACGTCTATATGTCTATATACACAGAATGAGATGACGTCAGTATATATATATACACAGAATGAGATGACGTCAGTATATATATATATACACAGAATGAGATGACGTCAGTATATATATATATATACACAGAATGAGATGACGTCAGTATATATATGTACAGAGAGAGAGATGACGTCTATATGTCTATATACACAGAGAGAGAGGACGTCAGTATATATATACACAGAATGAGATGACGTCAGTATATATATATATACACAGAATGAGATGACGTCAGTATATATGTACAGAGAGAGAGATGACGTCAGTATATATATACACAGAATGAGATGACGTCAGTATATATGTACAGAGAGAGAGAGATGACGCTGTATGTTCGAAACATCTCGAGATAGTGACGTCATTTTTACTGTAGTTACGTCACACACACACGAAGGACGAACAGGTCTCGTCAAGGGGGTTCTCTACGTGTGCGATGTCGCTCAGTGTCTAGGGGCACAGCTGATAACACCGGCAGTTTTGAAATTAGTTAGTAAACCTTCACACACAAAAAAGATGGCGTCTCGGCTGACAGCGGAGAAAGACCGGACCCCCTGCTTTAGAAATTGCATAAATCCAGCTTCGGTGAAAGGTGAGAGGGAACCGATCCCGGTTGGCGTTATGTCTCCGCCAGGTTCGCTACGGCACAAACAAGGCATTAACAGGTTTCCGGCGACGCTCCGCTGTAATCACCTTAACGCCCCCCCTCCATGACGATCACGTGACAAACCCGGACCGCTGACGTCATCTTCCCCCCCGACCAAAAGATCGATAACTTCCGGACTGATTAAAACTCTGTAAATTATTTCTTGTTAATAGCAGCCCGAACCGATTATCAGTTCCGATAACTTCGGGCGAACATTAAGAACAATAACCCAGAGTGCGTCAGAAAATTAAACAAAGAACAAGGGGAGAAAGACCCCCCCATTTTATACCCGATTTCTACCAAAAGCTGATTTTTTACGCCTGGCTTACGGGACCATGGTTAACCTCGATTTCCATTTAACTATTTATTATTACTGTTCATTTCCGTTGTGTTACTAAAGCACCAGCCGCACCTTGTCATGTACAGGTGGCTATTGATTTAGCTTCAGCGACTAACTGGTCCGACTAGTTATCTCCCCTAAGCGCCGCCAACTAACTGACCTACAGCGCACGCGCTGAGAGCTCCGGTCCCCAAAGAAGTCGACAAAGTGACACCGGGAGACTGCGCCATTTTTTATAGCCGAGAAGTTAATTGTACTACGGCGATGAGAGGAAGGGGAGGAGTTTGACTTCTGCTCCCTCCCTTTAATTCAGCCATGAACGCTGCCACACACACCGGTTATAAGGTCCACTGACCGACGAGAATTTCCCCCACTTTCACTTTCCCGACGGGGATCTTGGGGGCGTCGTCTTCAGGTCGCCAACCTCATTTTAAAAAAACACCTTAGCATCTCTGATATGAAACGCGGGTTTACCTGTCGGAGGGATTCGACCCACCCGCTTCATTACTCTGCCCCAGTTACCCGACCAGCGGTAGTTTCGCTTCCATATCGACCGGCAAAGCAGAGCTCCATCGGCCCCGTTTACACGGCTACTCCAAGAATTGCGGAGCAGAGAGAGAGAGCTAAGCGTCCACCGTCCCGGGTCGTGCAGGTGATAATCGTTCCCAACTTCCCCTCCACAAACGAACAGTTTAAGTAACACGATAGCGCTAAGACAGCGGATACCTCGCGATATTAACTTATCGATCTCTATTGTACTCATTATGCAATCAAAATCTTGTCAACTCGCTGTACCTGCAAATTGAGAGAACTTTGAATAAATAAGGGAGATTTGGAAGAAGGACAAAAAAACAAAAAAAAAATCAATTAGCTGGCATCGCATTAGACTGTGTAGTAGGTCGTATAAAAATACAAAACGGCCCCGTGGAAAGCTAATAGAATGTGGCCCCTTTGTTGATCGGTGCAAATCTACGATCCGGAGAAGGAGGGCAATTATCCGACGAACGACAAAGCCGTCGACTCCGGCGGGAATCAATAGGGATGCGGAGAAGCTATTAATTTAGCCAGCGCGCGAGTATCGCCAAGGACACCTTAAGGATGCGTTTTTCCCGTCAGATGTCGCCATCTGTTCGATCTTTTCGCTCTCTAGTCTGAGGGTGGGTTAGGGTTGGCCACACCGACAGTTCTGCGGTTTCCCGCTTGTCCGTATTAAACCAACAGCCCCCCCCCCCTTGCAGACCCGAGAAAAGAGGAGACATTTCCCCCCATACTTTCAGAAGAAAACGTTCGCTCCCCGGCTTTGTTTCGGGCGGCCACGGGAAGAATAGAATAAAAATGGAAGGCGAGCAATTATCATCCGTACGCGGCCGGGCAGACAGACAGAGCCAGGAAGGTAAACGCTGTAGGTATCAGGTGGTAAATCCATACCGGAGCGGCTCCTTTGATGTCGATACGTTCTCGTTGTGAATATTTTAGATCAAAAGGCAAGGCACCTACACGAAAATCGATAAGTTAACAGGTATACACGGTGACAGGTAGCTACACGCAGGGATATCCTGATAACCGGCGGCAGGGTGGTGGGGGGAGGGCGACGACGTGCAGATGCCGAGCTTCAGAACGGAGTCTTTTTTCACGGAAAAGCAAAAGTCACGAAATATTCAAAAGGAAAACTAAGGTCGCATTTGCTTAAAGCGTCGACGCCATCTCGTTCGTAAGTAGGCCGGTTCCTGGTCACGTGACTTAAGTGGCAGACCGGATGACGGAGCGCGCGGAGACGGCGCCAAAATGAGTGTCCATATTACCCACCTCGCCTTGGTGGGTTTTTTGTTTGTTGTTTATTTTATTTATTTTTTTTTTTACATTTTTCTCGTTATTTATTTATTTCTTGTAAAATCATTTTCGGTTATCGCTTCTGACCTCGGCGGAGAGCGGACCGAAATCGTCCGTTTCCGTATTAGATTGGGTGTTCGCCTTGACCGTAACCTCTCCCCACCACCTCATCATCGTCGGTGTCCGCTTTACACCCGTTTGTTCGATACCCACCCAGCACGATGCCCCCCTCCCTGTCCTTCTCCAACCGCTCCCACAGCCGAAACTCTAAACTGTGCGAACCAGTTCCTCCCTCAGATATGAGCTTCGATAAACAGCGCAGTTTCTGTCACCAGGCGGCGCACCGACGACAAAATTATCCGAGGGAACCACGCTAGCAGTTCAGATAATTAAGGTGAAGCGGTACACTCCGAGTTTACTTTCGTTTTGCACTCTCCCGCCTCCTCAACACGGCGCTGATGAAATGTAAGCTTATTGTGGCAGAGAGAGAGAGAGAGGAGAGAGAGAGATGGAGTTGTCGGACGTTGAACCTTCCTCAAAGGGCCATACCACGTAAATATTTACAGCCGAACGACTGATGATTGTCGGGATTTCCTTGTAGATAAGGTGACCCTAAACGGGCGGACCCCTCCGAGTATTCCTGATCGTTGGCGGCGATTAACTCGGCTGTAACCGCGACGTGCAGTGGAGAGGGAGGGGGTGCTTCTCTGATTTATGGGGCTTTGGTCTCCGCCAGACCGGCTCTGGCGTAGCGAGGAGATGCGTGCGGTCACGTGTCGAATTTGCGGCGTAGCTCGGAACCTTTCCTATAATCTGTCGGCTGTCTGCACGCAATTGACGGATGCGTTTCGGTGGCCGCAATCAGCCACGTGATGTAAGGTGGCTTTTGCCAATTTTCCCACAAGTTTCAGAAATCGAGACACTCTTCTTTAAGCTCGAATTATCTGATTGGTCACCGCAGAGTCACGTGGTTGTGCCGCTTGGAGCCGCCGCCACGAACAGCTAAGGCGGTTGGTTTCCCCTTCGCCTTCCTCAACGAATATCGATGGGCGACTGATTCGAGCCCTTATCTTAGGCTAACCACTGCAGTACTGCGCCGCCTTATAAACACTCTGTGACTCGAACATTACAGATTTTGCATATCTGTGGCGTTATTATAACCGCAATCACCAAACTGCATGCATGAACAATTTAAAAAACAAGTATAAATTATTTATTTTAACTTAGTCATCGGATCCATGAAAACAGCTGCTCTCGGCCCCTGTAATTCCTGTGATGGTGATGCATAGAAAAGCTGTAAAATAACCACGTTAGAAAATGATCGAGTTTCCATCACCTGATAGTGTGCATAAACCGACTGAACAGTAGTATTTCAGATAAGTTGCTGACAATGTAGTAAAACATCCAGGGAGAATTCTAGCAGCTTCAGTCTGTCTTTGTGCGGTGATATCGAATATGGTACAAATTTGGCATATCCAAGAAAGGCGGTCACCGGGGGAAATTATGACACAGAGAGAGGAGGCTGAGGCTGATAAGCCAGTATATTAAAGTAATATGCAAGACAACTTAAAGTCAGCCTCGTAAATCAGAGTACAGTGAAACGAATAAATGGTCAGTGCCGGTTCCTACATTCATTCACACACCACTCTCACTCACTCACATACCAACTCACTCACACACACAACTCTCACACACCACTCTCACATACCAACTCACTCACACACCACTCTCACTCACTCACTCACTCACACACACTACTCTCACTCACATACCAACTCACTCACACACCACTCTCACTCACACACACACACTACTCTCACACACCACTCTCTCACACACAATCAGCGAAACCAGTACAATATTCTCCCAAGACAAACGCCGTACCCTCCCACTGGCACGCGCGCGACCTGCTGACCCACGGAGGGGATGGAGCTGCTCTGACGGCGCCCCTTTCTGATCACCTGAGGAGGCTCACGTTGCGTGGAATCGGTAGAAACGTGAAATTAATGACGTCACACACGGCGCGGCCATGGCAACGGGTTTCTCTGCGGCTTCGAATGGCTGCCCCTCCCAACCCTGACACCCGATTAATTACGGAAATTCATTAACCGAACACCGTGAATCTGCACCGGATTTATAAACATGGTTGTTGGTGGATGTAATCTGTTGACGCATGTTACAGCGGCCACTGATGTCAAATAAACGGAAGGAAAGATCTGGACTTTTGTTTCTCCTGTAACTCGGTGTTTTCAAGTTCGCAAGCGGCAGAGATTTTACCGGCTCTACTTTGAAAGTGGATGTGCGCTTTGTGTACAGATTTCGAATTCCCTGACATCAAACATGACGCAGCCTGTAGACCGCCCTCCCTTTTGTTCCTTCAGCAGCATTATCCCATTAAGCTTTTATCACCCCCCCAAATAATTAATAATGCATGTAAGTATTTCTAGGTTGCAGTATTAGGGTTGATTTATAATTGATTACCGTCTCCCAAGATCGTATCCGATGATTTATGATTTCCATTTTTTCCTTTTCTTTCAAGGAAATTTGGCGAATTTTGTAAAAGATGATGCCCCTGGGTTGCGAAGCGACTAGGACTCCATTTCCTAGAATGTCTGTTTGTTTTCTCTATCCGCTTACAGATAATTCTCGCTCATGCATATTCACCAACCCATATCTCCCCCTATCGACTACACGCCATTATCGCGCTGACAAGAATCCATCTCATGCATATTCATCATCTCATAAACATGGTACTTCGTCGGATGGCACGCACAAAAAAAGTGCTCGCTTTGTTTCATATGTGTGTGTGTGGGGGGGGACGACGACGAAGAAACGTACAAATGGGTAATTGTTAGTCAAAAGAGGGCGGCCATTAGAGCCAGGTGTGTGGCGTCGGGAAGGGGGAGACAACCAGCGTTTGATGCGTTCACGCCGTATGCAAAGTGAAATTGAAGCGCGGTCTCAGCTCCAGCAGATATCGGTTCCCCTGGAGCTTAATCCGTTAAATAGAAATTTGATGAATTCTGCTCTTAATTCGCTCTCTCTCTCCCTCTCTCTCCTCCCTCCATCTCACTCTCTCTCTCCCTCCCTCCATCTCTCTCTCCTCTCCCTCCCTCCCTCTCTCCCTCCATCTCTCTCTCTCTCTCCCTCCCTCCATCTCTCTCTCTCTCTCCCTCTCTCTCTCTCATCCGTAAAGGTTGGATCAATGCCTGAGAACTTAAAAAAGTAAAAAAGAATTCTAAATATATCTTTATTTATTTCAAGTTACGAGTGCCAAGTCTACAACGATATTAATCCGTCATCACGAGTGGTTGGGTGCCACAATATGCAAATGGACTCGGCGCATAACCTGTACGGTCTGGACGCTCTTCGGGAAGACCTACTACATCAGTGTCGCGAAAGGTGTTGTATACCGCTAACAGGTGCAATGAGAACTGCGCCTGTGTGTTTTTGTGTGTGTGTGTGTGTGTGTGTGTGTGTGTTGGTGTGTGCGCGCGTGCGGTGTGTAAACAGGACTGTCTCCAGACGTAACTACAGAGAAAGGTCTCTGAAGCGCGGGTACATTATTAGTTAGTTGCATTACTAATAAAAACTTGCAGGAAAAAATCTCAGCTAACGCTCATGACCTATGCATATAGCTACTTCTATTAACCTGTTTCGTACTTGTGAGTTTAAAAGGGTTACCGCAAGAAATAGAGAAGAACAGAGAGAGAGAGAGAGAGAGAGAGAGGAGAGAGAGAGAGAGGAGATGGAGAGAGAGAGATCAGATGTTACTTATGTATTAGTTTAAGATTAGGCACACACGCCAAAGAAACAGCATTTCCTGGAGTGGCAGAAGTTGATCTACCAGTCCCTGAAGGATCAACTATCCTTGTAAAAGCTTACCTAAACATTCTAATGCAACAGCAGCTCCTGAAACTGAAAGATTCTTTTGGCGGAAAATCTTTAACCCCACACAGCTGTCGGCTCGACGGACGTCTCTCAATCACGAGGACTCGACGGAGAACAGGCCACTTGTCTTTACGCGATGCGATGCCATTGAAAGAGCCTCGTTCGGAAGTCCACCTCGCTCAACAACAGCAGCAGCAGCAGCAGCACAGAAAGTCGTCAGAGAGAGAAGAAAACCTACGTGTGCAGGGTAAGAGTTGATTTTAAGCCGTACAATAATGACAGATGTCCGGAAGACAATCTTACCAATTCAGTGGCAACCAGCAAAAAAAACATCCAGTTTTCAAAATTGGACATGGGTCAAGGAAATGCCAAGCCGTATCGACGTTTCGATCATCAACATCTTCTTCGAGAGTACAGTCTTGGAGGATATCCTAGTATCTGAACGAAGTTTTCTGTGGACTGTGCTTCGCTATGTCATTCTCGGTAACAGCACCGATGACAGACTGATCCACTGAGAAATCTATTCTTGAAAACTAAAGCAGATAGTCAAGAACGTGAGGATGCAATTGCTAGGGTTAATGGATTCAGGTGCGTGTATGATGGAAGATAAATCAACGGCCTATCGATGTCTTTTCAAGCAAAAATCGGAGATAAAGGTTTACAGATTAAAAGTTAACACTCTTGCACAGGTAAAAGCAGCAAGATTTTTCAGCTTGACTGAAGATCAGACGACTGATAGTTCTGTGAAAGGGCCCACGGGCCTGCCAGTGAGACAGGGTAATCAAGATGAAAACAAAACTGTGCAAATGCGAAATTTTTTTTGATATTGTGGAAGCCGGAGAAGAGGAGGGAAAGTGACATCGAAAGAGAAGAAAATGGGAAAAGAGCGATTGAGAGAGAGAGAGAGAGAGAGAGAGATATGATGACGTCAGTACAGACACAGAGACAAACAGAGATGACGTCAGTACAGAGAGAGACATGACGTCAGTACAGAGAGAGATATGACGTCAGTATAGACACAAAGACGAACAGAGATGACGTCAGTACAGACACAGAGACAAACAGAAATGACGTCAGTACAGAGAGAGATATGACGTCAGTATAGACACAAAGACGAACAGAGATGACGTCAGTACAGACACAGAGACAAACAGAAATGACGTCAGTACAGAGAGAGATATGACGTCAGTATAGACACAAAGACAAACAGAGATGACGTCAGTACAGAGAGAGATATGACGTCAGTATAGACACAAAGACAAACAGAGATGACGTCAGTACAGAGAGATATGACGTCAGTATAGACACAAAGACAGAGATGACGTCAGTACAGAGACAGAGAGAGATATGACGTCAGTACAGACACAGAGACAAACAGAAATGACGTCAGTACAGAGAGATATGACATCAGTATAGACACAAAGACAAACAGAGATGACGTCAGTACAGAGACAGAGAGATATGACGTCAGTATAGACACAGAGACAGAGATGACGTCAGTACAGAGACACAGAGAGGGAGAGTGAGAGTAAAAGGTGAGAGGGAGAAAAAGCCAGTGAAAGAGAGGAGAAGAAGAAAAGAGGCTGTTTTGTGTCGAATGGATTAAGGTGGTCGGTAAACCTCCCGATGCCATCGCCTCCCTTCATCTGTTTGGCGCAGAAAGGAAGCAAACATTCGAAATTTTACGACAGACATCAAACGGTCGCCGACACGGAGCGGTGCTCTCCGCCTCGAAGCATGACGAAATGAATTTCTCCGATGGCCAGGGATCGCTTATTTTTCCATAAATCACAAGGCATTCGCAAAATTGCACAAAGAACTTCGCTCTAGCCGCCGTTACGTTCTACTGCACCCGCGGCCCGACGCTGTATCAAGACCGTCATCGTTAGGGATGAGAAAAACCTACAGACAAAACAAATAAAACGTTTATTTTTCTCGCGTAGTCGCGGGTTCAAAACCCAGCTACGGTCCCCGAAATTAGCCTTTACGAGCCACCTTTTCAGCCGAGGTCGGGTTTATGCTCATTTGAAGACGACGCACGCCATATTTCAACAATAAAACGTGCCACGGTATATAGAGAGCCGAGGAGGGGAAATATGTATTTACTTGTATGTGGGCGTCCAGTTTTCCAATGATGACCAGATGGTTGGTGATATCTGGGCGGTTGGGGATCCAGCTAATCTGAAGAAACCTCGAAGTCCTCGCACATTATCAACATGGAGGGATCAAAACGAGGTTTAAAGGATAGTCGCTACCCGGTCGCCCCACCGCGTATACCGATAGTTCGGCCATCTTTTGGACACCATTCACTCGCGCGCACAACTATGACGCCGCGACCGAGCAGCACGCGACACCATTCAATCACGCGCACAACTATGACGCCGCGACCGAGCAGCACGCGACACCATTCAATCACGCGCACAACTATGACGCCGCGACCGAACAGCACGCAACACCATTCACTCTCGCGCACAACTATGACGCCGCGACCGAGCAGCACGCGACACCATTCAATCACGCGCACAACTATGACGCCGCGACCGAACAGCACGCAACACCATTCACTCTCGCGCACAACTATGACGCCGCGACCGAACCTGTTTGTTGGCCTCTCGACAGAAAGACCTCTGGACACGCCTGATAGATGATCGGCTGTTTGCGTTCGCTGACATTCCCCTCGAAATCAATGGTACTGGCAATCGGCCACAAAAGGACGATCTTACTAACGAAGCAGATTGAAGTTGTTGACGGATTGATGGGGGTCGTGTATTTCTTTAGCGCGAGCGATTCCTGCTGTGATCATCCGTGAGCTAATCCCCCGATCGCACAACACGTGAAGAAGTCTCGTATCCCATTCCTTCAGAAACACGAATCTATCAGCCGCTGATCTCGAGGCCGGAACCGCCTTCGCCGAGTCGACGATCGAAAAGAACGGAACCATTACCAGGCAGCTGCGGGCCGTGTGAGTGCATATGTAAATACGGATGCCCCCGTTTCTTTATCGGTCAACTTTGTGAAACAATTGTGATTGTTTCAATCTATTTATTTCTTTTTAAAGGTGGAATTCGAGTAATCGCCCAGAGTCTCCCTGATTAGGCGAATTCCCTGTTTTTTTTAATGTATTTGTTCGTCTGATTTATTCTTTAAAAGTTAATGTCTTCAGTTTCTTTCTCTCTTTTCACTCAGCCACGGAAAACCATCTTGCAACAGCAAAGCTGAACTTTAATGGCTGCTATTAACAATCAAACAAGCAGAGCAAGTTGTTTTTTTTTTTTAAATTTTGTTTACGTGAAATTATCCATCCCGTGAAAGGTAGGCTTTTGGCTGCTGATCGCGGTAATTAAGGGGAAGACAAGGAGTTATCGAGATCGGGGCGCCTTGACCTTCCAGCCGCCCCTGTTTGTGCGTTAGAAGAAAGAGTCAGTATCCGAATATTTCCCCTGAGATACGTAGAACAAAAATAACGACCGCTCCCTCACTTTATACCGACCACAGGAGATAAACGCTATTCTCTTCCCAGTATTCCAGGGTAGGGGGTCCCTCTAGGGAGATGATTAGGTACTATCGGAAGATTACCGAAGATGAAAACGTTGTTGGTGGTAATCATCTGAGAAATAACACCGGGTATTCTACTTACTCTTCTCCATCACCCTAACATTGGTTATATATAAAACTAGTGGTTTTACCGTGTGGTCACGGACAGCACCAAGGGAGATAATTCACAAATTAGCTAAAACTCTAGCACCGTTTCAGAAGTCTTTAGGTAATACAATTGTTAACGAGCGGGGAGAAGTTACCGGCCGAACTGAATGTCGTATCGACGGCCATTTATCTTCACTTTTGCCCCGGTTAAGATGGCGGCTTCCCGTCTATTTTTTTTTTTGTTGCAACTTATTAAAGTGGAAAACCGGATACATTTCGCGGTTCGTTTCTTGTAGGGCTGTACATCAAGATTCTGTTTTTGGCATGGACACCGGATATAGGTACCTGACTTTATTTGCCTTGCTGACTTTTAACGAAGCGTTCACCGGCGTTCGGAGCCAGCATGGAACCTGTTGTCCAATCAGGTCTCGTTGCTAATGTTGTTTCGGATTATCAGGTGACAGGTTTGTTTCCAAAACGTCGGTTTATTGGCTACTTGTATGTATGGCTAATAATAAGGTCCGACACAACCATATTATGTTATTACTTTTAAAATTGATTATCTTTCCTGATTCATCAATGGTGGCGCTGGTATCGACTTTTAAAATTGATTATCTTTCCTGATTCATCAATGGTGGCGCTGGTATCGACTTTTAAAATTGATTATCTTTCCTGGTTCATCAATGGTGGCGCTGGTATCGCTTTCTTTTAAAAACGACAAAAGCGACAACAACAAAAATCTGATTATTTTCATTTTTTAAAACTGTGGGTATATTTCAGTTTAAACTTTTAAAAAAAGATCTGAACTACGGTCTGTATTTTCAATAATGGAAAAATTGTCGATCTGGGTCGTTGCTCCGCCGCTACCGCGCGCGCGCACACAAACTACTAACATCCGGTAAAATGGCGCGAAATTTTGCCTTTATGTCGCCTCTCTCTCTCTTTTTAGTTTTACTTTAAAGCCGCTGAGTTTTGGTGAGAACCGTGGTGGGTGGGGGTGTGTGTGTGTGTGTGTGTGTGTGTGTGTGCTGGCTGGGCAGCGGTGTCGTCCTCTCACCAGACTCCAGCGAGCGGCGATTCCGTTATCCATTTATCTCCATTTCGAAAAGACCCCGTCAATGCGAAGTAGCCGGAGTTCGCAGCTACACGAACCCGCGCAATATAAGTAATGGCCGGAACCGCTACCCTTCCTTTCGCCTGGACCGGCGAACGCGTCGTGTGGGTAATTGTTGTTGATCTGATACCAGATACGTTCGCGTGGATATGTAACAACGCGGACGAGCACCGCCCTTTGATTGCAAATGCTCAGAAGACAGCTTTCGGGCCCGGATCAGAAATTCCGTCAGAGACGACTTCTTTCCCCCTCCACCCCACCCACCGCCATCTCTCCTAATTTCTCCGTGCTATGTCAGTATTTAATCCTTCCCGAGATAATTGTCCGTATGATTTTCTTTGACTTGTCCCTTCAAAGCGGAGTTAGACGCTACATACCAAACATATGTCAGACGATTAGACAACATCAAGGCATTGTTTCTACACGGATAAAAGGCTGTTTACTTGACCCAGTATGCGCAGGAGGACATAATAGAAGATTTTAACTGGAAACAAATCGCAAATAGACTAATAGCAATTAGGAACATCTGTGCTGACCATATATTTTTTTTATGTCTATATCGATTATGACTGTAGGAACACTTATCACCGAGCAGAATTCCTTAAGCTGAGCTGCTGCTGCCTCTCGAAATTAGACCCTCACACGCGAAAAATTCGGTTCTTTCTTAAGGAGCTCCCGTTATCAAACCAATTATTCCATATAAATATTTAGCCGGTTTACAGGAACTCCAGTCCGCACAGTTTTAAAACTGATATTTATCATAAATTATCCAAGTGCACGTAAGAAATAATTTAGATATCCATCATCGAGACTTGGGCTTCTTGGAGTCGAGAGTAGTTAACGCATTGACGTCAGAACAGACCGGGTTATTCGCCTTCTTGACAGGAGAACTGTGGCGTCATCCATAGATGTTTAGAAAAGCATCTATAGCTTGGATTTAATGGAATTTCCTTGAAAACCCATCGATATTACAAATGTATCATAGACCTACTTTATTACATAATTTTAATATATTTATTTGGAGATTCCATTGTCTTTTAATTAGAGAAGCGTCGAGTAGCGAAAAATTATAGACTGGCATCAGGTATAAATGTTTGCTTCCTTCTGTGAAGCGAATGAAGCCAGTTGCTCTTCTGGTTATAGGCTTTAGACGTTTGATTAAATATATATATCGGCTGAGGTAAAGAACGCTGCGGTATCTCCAAAACCCAGGTAGCACTTGGAGGTAATGTACTTCGGAACGAAAGAACCGTACAGATGTACCGGACCATTTGAAGTTTTATGAAAGCCCAGGGGCCGTCACGGAAGATGGTTTTGCCGGTCACCATAATCGCAGTGACGGATGAAGGTCGACCAAGAAGCTTCACCGCCTTTTTACCCTCTACCGTCCGCGTCCTCCCAGTCCGATTTTCGCCTCTCTCGAGCGTCCTCCGCCTTGGAAGATGCTCTCAGAGGGCGAAATTGCGGCTTACAAGTGAACACTAAGGTTTTGTCGGACTGGACGTGTAGCAGAGGAGAGAACGACGCAGTCCAGGGAATGATACCTGGGTCGCCTTCTCTTTCGAACAAACCTTCGTGTGTATCCGTGAAAGTGGAATAGGAGAGCTAACCTAGGTAACCATTTTCCGATGTATAAAACGACTGCATGGAAATTCTTGACCTCACACTCCCAGACATCTCCCAACCCCGGCCAGTCCGCCGGACTGCCACCGAGACCTTCCAGGAAAGCGTACAAGAGGGGCTATTATTCCATATTACCAGGGCTGTCGGTGTAAGCACCGAGATAATATTTCATTATTCCATAATGGCCATAATTTACAAAACCAAAACGTTTCTTTAACATTTGTTTATCTTGAAGAACTTTCTAGGGGTCAGTTCACAATGCAGGACTTTAGGATCTTCGATTAAAACAGAGAGCTACACGTAAATACTTCCAGGGAGGAAGGCCAAGGGTATCGACTACACCGACTGCTCCAGCCCCGCCGAGGTTCACAGCGATGGTGGTCACCCTATCGGCCGGCCGCTAGTTCGTGTCCAGGTTTTATAACTCTCTATATCCACACAAACTTAACTGTTTTCTGTTGTTATTGTTGTTGTCTTTTTTTAAAGTCTTACCCCACGACTTGGGGCAGACAGACGAGCAACCGGCCGGGGAATTCCGGGACCGCCGCCGCAGCGGCTTCTGCAGACAGAAGTGGAAGCGAAAAGATTACATCTTAATTCTTCTTCTTCTTTAAAAGCCATCATCGACGTGGGGTAATAAGGGATCGGGTTACGCGTGCCCGTTAAGACGTGTATCAGCCCGCGTTCACACCGCCCCATCTGGTTCCCCGATCCGCAAAAATCTCAATTAGTCTCATCGTTCACATGTGAAAGAGACACAAAAGAAAAGGGCCTAAACCCAACAGCTCAGTCCCCCAGTCCTACGTCTAGCGAACAGTAACCCTGATCCTTTGGCGGTACCAGAAGTTCATCAGCAGGCGGAAGAACCCCCCCAAAAATCAGCTTATTTCCGGGCTGGTAGAGCGGGGGAGTCTCTACGAAAGATGATTCCCTCCTTACAGAAACAAACAATGGCGACAACTGGTGCATCAACAGCTGACTAGTGGAACAAACCTAAGTAAGCATCATCGCCATCTTCCAGTTCCTTATCCCTTCCCTTATCGTCTTCGTTGTGTCGAAGTCTACAAAGGCACTCGCGTGGGATCATTATAGAGTAGTCTCCCGTCCCCCAAGAAAGAAAACTGAAGCATGTAGGGTAATAAAATAGAGACCCATTGGACCACGTGCGAAGTATTCAAAAGAAGTTCGCATTTAAAATAGGTCCAAACAGGAAGCGCGCTGGTGGCGCCCCCGTCTTCTCGTGCAAACTGAGATAACGGAGGTCAAAGTTCGCTAACCATGACTAGGAAAGCGAGAATGAGACTAATCAGTTTTTGTTTGTTTGTTTGAATTTGTCGGGTTCTTGAAGAGAAAATGCGGCACCCAGAGGCGGAACCGCAGTGTTTACCGTCAGGGGTCGCTACATGAAAGAGAGAGGTGAATTAGTCTCACCACTGCGCAGGTCATTAACCTTTTGTATACTACCCGAGGTACATTCGCACTCCACTACTCTCCAGAGCTGTATTACCTGGCAGGTTGAGTGAGAGAGGGGAGGCGACCTTTAGTAACGACAAGTCCATATCGCCCCAGCCCCGGGTCACACTACGAGTCTATTGACGAGACAAGCCTAACACAAACACTAACTGGTGCTTCTAGGTCGGCCAGCAGGTGGCGGAGCTGTATTACCTGGCAGGATGAGTGAGAGAGGGGAGGCGACCTTTAGTAACGACAAGTCCATATCGCCCCAGCCCCGGGTCACACCACGAGTCTATTGACGAGACAAGCCTAACACAAACACTAACTGGTGCTTCTAGGTCGGCCAGCAGGTGGCGGAGCTGTATTACCTGGCAGGTTGAGTGAGAGAGGGGAGGCGACCTTTAGTAACGACAAGTCCATATCGCCCCAGCCCCGGGTCACACCACGAGTCTATTGACGAGACAAGCCTAACACAAACACTAACTGGTGCTTCTAGGTCGGCCAGCAGGTGGCGGAGCTGTATTACCTGGCAGGATGAGTGAGAGAGGGGAGGCGACCTTTAGTAACGACAAGTCCATATCGCCCCAGCCCCGGGTCACACCACGAGTCTATTGACGAGACAAGCCTAACACAAACACTAACTGGTGCTTCTAGGCCGGCCAGCAGGTGGCGCAACGGAGCCAGAAACTGGCGTGGCATGCGGAGGGTTAAAATTAAAAGAAAACCAGATTCGCTGTCGACTAGAAATGCGTTAGACTCTTATTAAAATTCAGAAACTCCCTAAAAGAAGAAGGAAAAAGAGAAACTGTGATCCTGTTCCCATAAAAATTTTTTTCCCCCTATTCTTCCATTTCTCCCATGAATGAGGGTTACGACAAAACGGCGCGGGCGGGCGTCTGGGACAATTCCAAGAGCTTGCAACCTTCCAGCTAGTGTATTTATATATTATAGATATATATATATATATATATATACACATCCATATTTTTAGAGCGAGTAAACATCAAAAGAGAATTGCATCAATGGAAGTACAAAGGTTTGAAAGCTTTCCGTGCAGGTAGAACAGGTGGTTATTATAAAGAATTAAAGCATGAATAAATAACCTTTCTTGAACAAAAGAACGGTCAAAATACATCTTTTTGGCTTACCACTCGTACAAGGTACAGCGGTTCTGAAAAGAGACGAGCACAACGGCCAGGACCCTTTGTCAGAAAGAAAAATATCAAAGCAGCGGGGAAGAATAGCAGGTGAGAAAACAGGTAGTTACTACTTATTAACGTTGTAAAGTGGAATTCAGTGCGTCAAAGATGTCTGAGGAGGGAGAGAGGAAGCGTGACTTCAGCGGTGGTACACTTTGTTGATCTTGATGCTCTCGATCATCGGGACACGGGAACAATTACCGATGAATAGAAGTTCTGAAGCTGACCTGCTCTTCAGTTTGGATCTAACTCTGCAAGCTTGTTTTTTGTTTTTTACCTGTGTGTGGTGTGTGCCAGAACATGTAACACATAAACGTACAGTAAAAATATATATATGTACATATATCCGACCGAGCTGGCTGCTGCTATGTTGACACACCTCTGGTGTGTGTGTCGGCTGGTGTTTCTCGCATAACGATTACAATGGGAAAAGTGTTGTGGAGGATAAATTCTTTCGTATGATGATTGTGCGTGGTTTTACTGCAGCAGTCGAATAACCAGGTATTTAAACTGGCAGAATACCGGTGTTTATGTTCGTGTGATCTCGCTCCGGCGGCGTACATTTTTACAGATAGGTAAACACACTCGAGCTTTGTGAAAGGGCCCGAGTAGCTTGAGGTGGCTGAATACTTTTTTAGTTCAGTGTACATACATTATTTACGGGAAGCCAAGCAGAACAATTTATGTATTTCAATAAAGTGTGTGAAAGAATATCACGAGTGTCGGCAAACAAAGCCGTGTCTGGACAAAAAGGTGAGTCGGTCTGTTGCTGTGTTATTGTTGATCCGGTATCTGTCGATAATCGACTGCTCATTTAATCAGAAAATCTCCTTTCTCCAAAACTATTTCTTCACTTCTGGGTGTATGGGATAGGTCTGGCGTCCTTAGTGGGGTGGTGGTGGGGGTTAAAGACGGTAAAGGTGTTCTTTCTTTTCTTTTTTAGCAGGATCGTTGGGGAGGGCGGGTGGAAGCGAAGGGCCTTTGTTGTTCTGGGAGACTAACTACCAAATGCCCATGTGGTTGGTAATTATAATTTATAAAGGTGGACGGACCAATCCCATGTCTTTTACTATTTCGGGTTAGAAGGGGTCATAAATGAAAAGGAAGCCTTATAAGGGGTTCAGCAGGCTGGACGCCCATAAATGTTAGCAGTGCGGGGGAACCCGGTTGGCGAATTTTTTTTAAAAAAATGCATTTGACAGCCTTTTTTTAATGGACCGGGGGGAGACTGAGACATCGGTGAAAGAGTCCCTCTATATCAGTAGAAATAAGTCATCGGGTTTTAATCTCCACTTGCTTCGGATGAAAGTACATCATTTATAAAGACGCCGATTGTAGCCTCATCCATGCGTAAGGCTGTATAAATATGTATGGTAGGCCGGAATACTTCTCAGGTAGATCGAGCTATGGATGTATCTATTACAGCTGAGAAGCCGCACTGACGACTGTAAATTTTAATGTATTTCAACATTTTCATTGTCTTTTGTGGCCTGTATATCGAAAGTAGTTTAATATGTAGGCTTATATACGAGGGTGTTTCGGAAAGTAAAGGTAATCCATACATAGAACTAGTGTCCGGACTTCATTTATCGGACTGCATCACTTCTCTATGCAGTCTCCCCGTTCTGCAACACACGTAGTCCGACGACCCACAAGTCTGATGATGCCATCCCGACAGAAGCTTTAGAGTTCCCATGTAAACCGCAATTTGGCCAACTGTTAGACCTCGTGATCGCTGAACAAATCTTCGGCCTCGGAGTGCATCTTTAAGGGGGGGTCCAAAGAGGCGAAAATCGGACGGGGGCAAGATGCGGGCTGTAGAGAGGATGTAGAAGAGGTCGATGGACGCCCGAGCACTGCGCGGTCTCCCATCGACAGGAGGTAGCTTGTGTCACGTACCGAGGGGGTCTATGGTCGATCTCTGCGCGCCACCGACCGGTCATTTTAAAACTTGTCTATCCACTCGAACGATTTTCTCTGTGTCACACAGTTGTCCCTACACCGCGCCAACATCCTCCAGTCGATTCTAGTCGGCAAGAAAGCGAATTAAAGAACGCTGGTACACACCGACACCTGCGCCGCCATTTTCATCGGTCCGCTCACTAGCGCCACGAGTGCGCAAATCGCGAACGAGAAGTCACGTTCGACAACCCGTACATCAATGTTGCCTATAAATAACTCGACATAATCTAGCTTGCAACCGATATTGTTATCCTTCGTATTAATCAAGAGTAGAAAGATGGAGATGCTCGGCAGAATAAGGCGCCGTGGGTCTGGGTCTACAGAAAGAAGGAAGTTCTTCACGGAGCAGAGAGATGAAGCGGAGAATCTGTTGGTTCCGTCGTTGTCCCGTGACGACATTTTTCACAACCCCCCCTTCTCTCTCTGAAACGAGGCCCATCGTTCATCAAGGGAGATCACACGAAATGGAAACAAACAAATTACATTGAATTTTCCTAAAAGTCTCTCATTAAATGCAAATGACTAGTAATGAATATGAAGCCCGCCCACCGACCTATGGAAGAAGCAATTTCCGTCCTCTACTGCTATTTTCGCCCAATGCGGGCTTCCCCGAATAATACACGCATTGTATCCATCTTTACCTTTGATTATGGTGACAAAGGATAATGAAAACATCAGCCAGAGAGAGAGAGAGAGAGAGCGAGACCGACCCATTGAGATCAAGCAGAAAACAAAGCACAAAAGCGTTCGTATTTATTCTGAGAGAACTCTTTCATGTGTTTGTCTGTCTTCGTCGATCATCGAGGGCTAAGGCTCCGCTACAAGTTTTTTTCGGGGTGGTGGAGGATTTAAAAGATGGTGGAAGAAAGCCTAAACCGCCGGCTGCTGAAGGAGAGACACAGCATTTAGCATCTTACAAAACGATGTGATTAGGTCAGTATAGCAGTAGTAATAATAATAGAAAGAAACAGCCACACCGCTATCCTTCGAGTATACCGAATATTATTACTGTTCATGGGATCAAATTGTCAATTACAAATGTATCTAAGAAATGATTGTACAGGTATTGATACATCGGAGGACTCCTCCTTGCGAAATTTTTTTCTTAGTTTCAGGTGCAAAAGTAGAAAATATAGTAAAGTCCGAGCTCTCACAAACCCCATACATCACGCACAACTATGACGCACTTAGCACATACAGGAATACGCACAACTATGACGCACATACAGGAAAACGGTTGTCAGGGTGTCCCTGGGTAGTGGTCGTGCTACATTGCTTCTCCTACCGTTCTGACCCTGTGCCGACGATGCCTCCCCAGATTCCGAGGTTGCTCTGTAGCGTAAGGGCACTGTCGGGGGCTGTCTTCCGTTAACGACACCCTTTTTTTCCTGGACCGTTAGTGAAGGCGACTCAAACAAAGGGATTTGTTATGTAAATACCTACGACGACGACCACGTCCAGCCGTTGCCTCGCGTGGCATGCTGTCTCCAGATCAAAAGCCTTCTCCGGTGACAATCAGGTGACAAGAGAGGGGGACAACTAACGTGCTCTGGAACCGGTCATCTAGACGTCCGTACCTCGACAGTCTGTCACGCCCACTCTGCCTTCAATACAAACCCCTAGCGGCTGCCGAGAGAATCGAACCCTCCGTTAAGTACAGCGGGTAGCTCATTCGGCGAAGCTGCTCACCCGCGATGTGTCGTGTGTTTTTTTTTTTAAATTAAAGGGCCGTCATGCTGAAGTCAGAGGGCGAGCAGCACGGACGGCCCCTCGGGGCAGAACCTCTCCCCCCCCTTCTATAGTCTCCGAAGCTCGGGGTTCACTGTATTAGGGAGGAGGGTCGCATCCCGGAGGAAAAAGGGGGTTTGTCTGTCACCTACCTAGAGTACCCTACGAGCCCCCTCCTCCGAACCGGATAACTTTTTCTCTCCGTATATCGTCACTACTTCATCTTTATTAGGAGTTTTACGGCAGGGAAGGGAGCTGGTTATGATGTCCGACAGGACCGGCCACGAGAGCGGTTCTCGGTCGTTGGGGCATGTCACGGCGACCGCCCCCCCTTTTTCCTACCCCCCCTCCCTCCCAACACACACACAACACACACACAGTGGCGCCACGTGCTAGGCCCAGAAATCGATTTCCCTCGGCCGCCCTATTAAAAACCTACGTTCATTTGAAGTAGCGACAAATGGCAGCCGTATTATCCGCAGGTATGTTGATAAAAAATCCAAAATCAAAGCGTCGGGCGGAGAGAAATTGTTTTCCCTCGGCCGGGGAGATCAAAGTAACAGAAGTGAATGGATATGACCAATAAAAAAGGGGACAAAAGGAAACCGCAACAATAGACCAATCAAAGAAGTTTCACTGGACCCGACCCATTCCCTCCCCCCCCTCCTCCCTTTGGCTGGCGAGGGGTGGACAGGTTGGGCTGTAACAGCGGGCGGCTGCTAAGATGGTTACTGGCGGCGTGATGGGGATGCGGAGGGAGGGGATGCGGTATCGTTTTTTTTTTAAATCTTTTTCACGAAAGGGGTTTTCCCCCTCGCGGCCGATCGTCGATGGGGGTGCTCGGTGGTTATGCCGGCTGACCACCCCCCCCGAAGTGGACCGGTCCGGCTGTCAATCATGGCATCTCGAATGCGCGCCTTTCCCCGCCCCGAAAGCAAGAATGTGTGTGTGTGTGTGTAGTTCTGTAGGCTGACGCGATGTCGTCGACAGTGCATCGCGTCCGGCGGGGAGACCGGTGGTCAGGGATGGCGGAGGAGAGTACGGTCGGCTGATGGCGGGGCGGCCGGAGCGGAGCCGAACATGGGGAAGCAACAGAGCAAAAATGGTGAGTCTGGACCTTCCTAACAACAACAACAACAACAACAGCAGCTCTGCCGCTGTAGCAGACATCCCTCCCCCTCCCCCTCTCTCCCCTTACCAGATCCTCGTGGATGCTGTCTCCTCCAGCCCGCGTTCTCCGGCACCCCAACCTCCTCCTCCTCCTTCCTTTCGTCTCTCGTGCACCGGAAATAGTTTGTCGGCAGCCCGCGAACGACCGGGACGGGGGGGGGGCCCTACGACTCCCTTCCGCAGGGGAAAAAAAGAACATTTTTTTTTACAAAAAGAAAAACAAACATATATTTCCCCCCCCTGCCCCCTTAAATCCGGTCCCTTCTCGCTTTCTGCGGGTCTCGCCGTGCGACGGGATCGAGGCTGCGGCCGGGGGGGGGAACCTCTTGGGTCGTAGTCCCTCCTGAGCGAGGGGCTCCGTGAGAGTCCTGTTGTTGTTGTGGGGGGGGGGGGGGGGACGCTGATGGTCGCGTGACCTAGATACCCCGGCCGGTGGGAGTAGGGGACCTCGGGTCCCAAACGGCGATGTCAACAACAAACAAAGCGCCGCCATGTTCCTGTAAACGTCGACCCTGTGCACCGCTGTCTCTCGTCGGGGCGGCGGCCCTTTGATCTCCGTAATTAGGAGAGAGAGGGAGCCGATCCCGACCTGCGGCCATGTCGTGTCGCCAGGTCGGGGCTGCTGTTCCCTCCCCGCTTCGTGTATCCCTGTGCGCTGGCTTCCAGGGGGGGGGGGGGGGACGGATCGTTCCTACCGCCCCTGCACCCCATCTCTCTCCCTCTCTCTCGCCCCTGCACCCCATCTCTCTCCCTCTCTCTCGCCCCTGCACCCCATCTCTCTCCCTCGCTCTCTCGCCCTGCACCCCATCTCTCTCCCTCTCTCTCGCCCCTGCACCCCATCTCTCTCTCTCTCTCTCGCCCCTGCACCCCATCTCTCTCCTCTCTCTCTCCCCTGCACCCCATCTCTCTCTCCCCCCTGCACCCCATCCCTCTCCTCGCCCCTGCACCCCATCCTCTCTCTCTCGCCCCTGCACCCCATCTCTCTCTCCCCCTCTCTCGCCCCTGCACCCCATCTCTCTCTCTCTCTCTCTCTCGCCCCTGCACCCCATCTCTCTCTCTCGCCCCTGCACCCCATCTCTCTCTCCCCTGCACCCCTCTCTCTCTCTCTCCCCCTGCACCCCATCTCTCTCCCTCTCTCTCCCCCTGCACCCCATCTCTCTCTCTCTCTCTCGCCCCTGCACCCCATCTCTCTCTCTCTCTCTCGCCCCTGCACCCCACGTGGGTCCGCCACTTCGAGTTTTGAAATGTAGCTCGGTTACACGCCATTGGCTTTTTTGGTGGCCTATCATGGCGTCATTAGCTGAGGATGCTGGGGATGTGGTGCTGCCTCCGGCCGGCATCACCGCGGGCACCGACTCCTTACCGCTCGTGTACGCCAACACCCCCCTCCCGACTACGGGCAGCCCTCGTTCATTCTCCCTGCCAACCAAGAGGCGGGACAAAAATATTAGATATTAATTATTAATTTGTTAATTAAATGCGATGCGTTCGGGTTGTTTTCGGATGAGAATCACAGGCTTCTGATGCTCACCGTAGCAGGAGGGCTGTTATATATGTGTATCCCTGCACCGAGGCTGGGTGCGAAAAGGTCTGTCCCCCTCGCTACTGTTACTGTTACTATTATTATTATTATTATTATATATTGATATCGCTGTACATCGCTTGTTTTGGGCTTCATACTCCCGACAACCAGCACCTGTTTTCCTTTTTTTAATTGATTTACTTACTTATTTATCTGTTTTTGGGATAGATGAATGCATTTTGGTGAATGCGCATCTGAACAAAGTGTTTGAGGAACAGGTTTGGAAAAAGAAGGCTGGATTTAACTTCGCCAACTACGACATGAATCAGCCGATATCGGTGAGTACCATCTCTCTCTCTCTCCCCCCCCCCTTCCCCATCTTTCTCTCCATCTCTCTTCCCTCTTTCCATCACCCACTCTCTCTCTCCTCTCTCTTTTCTCTCCCTCCATCACCCCCCCTCTCTTCTCTCTCCGTCTCTCTCCCTTCTCTCCAACACCACCCTCCTCTCTCTCTCTTTTTCTCTCCATCACCCCTCCTCTCTCTCTCTCTCTCCGTCTCCCTCCCCTTCTCTCCAACCACCCTCCTCCTCTCTCTCTCTCCGTCTCTCCTTCCTCTCCATCACCACCCTCTCTCTCTCTCTCCTCACTATCATCTCTTCTCTCCATCACCATCTCTCTCTCTCTCCGTCTCCCCATTCCCCATCCTCTCTCCTCCCCTTCTCCATCACCCCCTCTCTCTCTCTCTCCATCACTATCCATCTCTCCATCACCCTCTCCTCTCTCCCCCTCTCTCCGTCTCTCCCCCTTCTCCATCACCCCCCTCTCTCTCTCTCTCTCCGTCACTATCCATCTCTCCACCATCAATCCTCTCTCCATCTCTCTCCATCCCGTCTCTCCCCCGTCCCTCCCTTCCCCATCCTTCTCCCCCTTTCTCTCATCACCCCCCTCTCTCCTCTCTCTCCATCACTATCCATCTCTCCATCACCCTCTCTCTCACCTCCCCGTCCCTCTCCCCTTCCCCATCCTTCTCCCCTTCTCCATCACCCCCTCTCCTCTCTCTCTCTTCCATCACTATCCATCTCTCCCATCACCCTCTCTCTCTCTCTCCGCTCTCTCCCCTTCTCCATCACCCTCTCTCCTCCTCTCCACACTATCCTCTCTCTCTCTCCATCACCTCTCTCCATCTCTCTCTCTCCTCTCTCCTCTCTCCCTTCTCTCTCTCCATCAACCCTCTCTCTCCGCCTCTCTCCCCCTCTCCATCACCTCTCTCTCTCGCTCTCTCTCTCCCCTTCTCTCCATCACCTTCTCTCTCCTCTCTCCCCTTCTCTCTCCATCTCTCCATCACCCCTCTCTCTCCCCATCTTTCTCCCCTTCTCTCCATCATCTCCTCTCTCTCTCTCTCCCCCTTCCTCTCTCCATCACCCCTCTCTCTCTCCGTCTCTCCCTTCTCGTCCTCTCTCCCCTTCTCTCCATCACTCTCTCTCCCTCCCCGTCTCTCCATCACTCTCCCCGTCTCTCCATCACTCTCTCCGTGTCTCCATCACTCTCTCCGTCTCTCTATCGTCCATTCTCCCCACGCCTGTTATATATCGATTCGGTCCAGTTTTCTCTCGCTGAAAAAGAACGAAAGAAAAGGGGGGAAAAACAAAAAAAACAAAACCCAACCCCTCTTTTGCGTAGCGCGCGCGCACAGCGAGCAGACTGTAATTCGAGCGGTGTTTAGATTGTAATTGCATCCGTTCGCCCCCTCGCTCGGCCAATCACAGCCCAACTGGCGGAGGAAGAGAGGGAGGCGGCATCGCCTTTGATGTCGTGTATAACACTAAAGTTTGTGTGGAACTAAGCCGAGAACACCCCCCCCCTCTCACCCACCCACCCGGAGGATCTGTCAGAGCAGAGGAATGTAAAAACAAGGGAGGGACAATTTTCGCTACTCACTAAAAACATCAGTAGCTTTTTTTTCTTTTTCTCTCTTTTTTTATCCTCTTCCTGTTAATTTAATTTTTTCCTTTTAATGTTTTTTAAAGTTGGTAATAATAATAATAATGATGATGATGACGGAGTTTCTTCCTTCCTCTCGTTTCCTCGTGTCACAATAGTGTTAGATTAACATATTCCCTATCTCTCTCTCATCTCTCTCACAACCCACATGTGTCTGTGTGTATATATATATTATATATATATATGAGTGTTTGTTTGTGTATACTGGCAAAAAAGATATCTGCAAGCTAAAAGATCAAAGAACCTTTTAATTTCTTTTTCTACTCTGGGGGAGGAGAAATGCAGAGTTCAGTTAGTAATTTTCGTGTGTACACTATTTCAAAGTCGTGC